>JARHVA010002168.1:2482500-2763206 GCA_037957365.1 Torreya grandis | reverse complement strand
TTAGATTCAATTTAGGCCACTTTAGCTATTTTTAAAACTCAATTTCCAAAGGATAATTAAAGGCTAAAATACACAAAAATTCTCACCACTAGGAAAAATAATTTATATAATCATATTATTCAATTTGTGAAAATGTTTGACATATTATATTATGATTATGATTTGTTTATTAAGGCCACGCAAGATGATAATGCTAAAAATTGAGATTGAGGAAGTGGGAAGTGTGCTTACAATTTTGATTGTCTAATAGTGGATTATAATTTAGTTTGTTTGACACATGGTTGAAATACATAACTTATTAGATTGGTTTAATTATTAATTGTTACAATATTAAGGAGTTAATTAAATATATAATGCTTAATGACAAACCTTTTTAGGTTGATAAATCCTCTATTGATGCATTATAGCCTATGAGTATACAACAAACCTAAATCTATATTCATAGAGCTATTATTAGTTGTAGTTATCAATTTGTGTCATTATGATTAAGGGAGATTATATTAATTAAATGAATTTATATAAATCTATGGTTTTATAAATTAAATCCTACATAAGAACACTTTTAACAAAATCACATGTCATCATGATAACACCAATAATTCATAAAATTCAAAAGACTATCAATTTATAGAATAACTAAGATTTTTTGTATCATAAAATAAGATGCATTAATTGTATTTCAACAACTAAATGATAGAATTACAAGTTTATACATTAATCTAGCTACATACACCTCTATGTATATACACTTAAACATTACATCAGTTGTAAACATCAGAAGCCTATTGCCACTTATGGGTTTGGATTACAACCACCTCTTGACAATTCATAAAATAAAAAATATGAAATTTTAACAATCCCATTTACAAGTTAACTTTTACAACACAATAGATAATAAATTATTGTATTCTTACAAATACTAGTACTAACCAACCTACACTATGACATAGTCAATAAAGTGCATCAACTTACATTGAGAAAGAGACTTATCCCTCCTAAATAATTCATTTTTTACAAATTAATAGATAAATTAAATAAATATTTAATCAATAAAACATAACATACTTGTGATAATTTACATACTAAGTAACTAGAAGGTTTGATCTCAACAAGATAAAAATCATCAGATTGGTACCTAAGCTCATCATCATATAATGTAGATAATTACGATTTTATTAAAATACTAACACAATATACCAATATGGAGTGAAAAATAATCAATTCACACTAACAAGAACAATAATACCATAGTAAAAAATGTACAAACATTTCAAGAACATTAGATTTTTGAGCTCCCCTCTAGGTGTGAACAAGAAAATAGGTAGATCTTCTACATTGGTTTCCATTCACAAATTTATATGATTACAAGGTAGTGAGACTAAATATTCACATACCTATTGAGTTAATAACCATTTTTATCATCATTCCCAAGGTGCCTACAATTGAACTAAACTAACAAGGCTTAAATTTAACTTTCATAAACCATGAATATCTATATTTTTTTAAATAAAAACCAAAAAAATTCCTAACTAAAGATTCATCAAAAGGATTTTAACCAACCACATCCATTGAAATAGCATCCATTTTAATTTCATTCTCAGATCCATCTAATTTATCACTTATTTCAATGGCTTTAACTTAAAATCTCTATACTACCACTTTATATTCCCAAATTATTCTCAAACTTGACTATTTATTAATTATCAATGTTCCTACCTAAACCCATTGAAACATACTTATTACACCCACATATTAATCTAACCAAGAGTAGTATTAGTTTAATAATTCCTACTTGCTTATTTTTCACTTGCATATATAAATTATATATATAGATATATAACCAAATTGGTAAAATATACATATATCTTTTGCCAATTTGGGTATATATCTATATGTATCTTTTGCCAATTTGGTTATATATCTATATATAAAATTATTTAGAATGATAATTCTTTTCTAATTTTTATAATATACATCTCATACACACACACACACACACACACACACACACACACACACACACACATACATACACACACACATATATACATATATATACATACATACATACATACATACATACATACATACATATACATACATACATATATATACATATATATATATATATATATATATATATATATATATATATATATATATATATAATGTACATTCCCATAACTGAGTTATATTTATCACATATATAAAAAAAGACACACACACACAACCACTTAACCCTTCTCTCTCTCTCTCTATATATATATATATATATAACATCATAACTATATTTATAATAAATAAAAAATTTAACATAGTCATTTTGTAATTTTATTTTTATTTCATTTTGTTTATTTTATTATTTAGAATGAGAATTATTTTCTTATGTTTTTAAGAGACATCTCTCTCTCTCTCTCTCTCTCTCTCTCTCTCTCTCTTACACACACACACACACACACACACACACACACACACACACACACACACACACACAGACACACAAACACACACACACACACACACACACACACACACACACACACACACACACACACACACACACACACACACACACATAGCCACTTAACCTCTATATATACACTTATATTTTAACACCATAACTATATTTATAATAAATAAATAATTCAACATATTCATTTCATTATTTTATTTATTTATTATTTTTATTTACACACACACACACACACACACACACACACACACACACACACACAAACACACACACACACACACACACACACACACACACACACACACACACACACACACACACACACACACACACACACACACACACACACACACACACACACACACACAACCACTTAACCTCTATATATACACTTATATTTTAACAAGTAAAATTTCTAATATAAGAAATCCTTTTTTATTCTTTTTTTTTAGAAAATAAATAAAATTAAATATGAAACTTGTAATATATATATATATATATATAATGTATATGTATATATATATATATATATATATAGTCAAACATATTCATTTCATTATTTTACTTATTTTTTATTTTTATTTACACACACACACACACACACACACACACACACACACACACACACACACACACACACACACACACACACACACACACACACACACACACATTTTTCTCCTTGGAAAATCCAAAATGGTTCCTCTCTCCATTAGTTTCACTTATTTAATGGAAAAAGATGCTTCTTTTTTAATTTTATTTTTAGGGTTAGGTTTTTTAACCCTTATATTTTAATTTATTAATGGTCATTATTTTTATTTATTTTTTCATTAGATTAATTATCACTTTGAAAAATTAGATAACTGGTGGATGGGGACTAAAGCCTTGGCCATGACCATGGCTATTGATTGGGATGTGGCAGGCCTAAGGAGGGCTTAGTCAAAATCATAATTGTGTTATTATTCCCATCCTCATCCCCCTCTCTATTATGGGATGGGGATGGGATAATTCTAATAATCAAAACCATCTTAAAAGAACATGACCACTTGATATTTTCAAGAAATGTGTTTTAATTAAAACAAATATGGTCTAATGTATGACCTAAAAAAGTGACTCATCGACATAGAAACCCCTAGTAAGGTATAAGTGTTACATTAAGCACTAACATGGATTATTGTTAACATTAAACAAACACACCTCAAGGGAGTCCTACATGAGTTGCAATGAGCTTGATTCTAAGTTACCACAATAAGGTAACAAAAGTCAAGACTAATAATTAATTATAAGACATCTCACTTTCATGTCATACACAAGGAGACTCTTGACACACCAGTAGTCTAGATAATGTCATATCATCATGAAAGCACTTTAGAGTTTGAGAAGGGTATTAAATCATATATGTTGCATTACACTTAATTAGAGAGAAGAGGTGAATACCTCACTAAAAATTCTACTTACATTAATTAAATAACTACATTTGACATTATTTAAACCATGTGATATATGTCATTGCAACTCCTCAAGGGATGGCTTGAGTCATCTAAATTTTCATAAGAGTTTCTTGTTATTTTTAAGGTTTAGGTCAAGAAGTGAAAATAATATAATTATTCACATTATTATCAACTTTTATACATTAAAATAACAAAAAATTATACATCATTTAGCATTGTAACCACATAAAAAATATATAGAAACCATAATAGAGAATAATACAAATTTAATGACTCAAAACACATTCCATAGTTATAAAAATTATAGATTTGATAGTCTACCAGACCCACCCAATTCATATTCAATGGTTATACTTGAAGAATATAATCTATTATCTTATAATAATATATTGATAGTTGATATAGACATGTAAAATTTCATCTAAATCATTATTGTAGTCTTAAAATCCCAAGATTCTTGTTAGGTGTGTTTAATTCATATCTTCTTTTTCATTTCATTATATTTTTATCATTACAATTATTTAAATTTTATATAAGGTAAAAGTGGGTTTTTGAAAGGTACCAAACCCTTATACATCCTCAAAATAAAATATATGAAAATAAATGTTAGGATTTAATCCAAGAAATATTGATAAACATTGAAAGTATAAAACTAAAAATAGTACAAAAACAAACAAGATTACCTTAATGGAGAGAAAACTACAAATGAGACAAAAAACTTGATAAGTGTGGAAAACCATCGAATGATCAAAAAACACTACAATATATTAAAATCTTAAAAATAATGAACTCCAATATACAATAGCATAAATAATATATAAAAGAGAGAGAATGGATTTAGACTAAAGAACATCACAAGGATGTAAGAGCAAGAATGGAATAACAAGCATGTTGTGAGAGAGAAGTCTTTTTTGAAGGATATTTTAATAGAACACGAAGAAGAGAATGGTAGTTACAAGTAATCTCATGATTACCTTACAAGATTTTTTTGTGTGTGCCACTTGTGACCTATTTCCTTAGAGTGGAGGGAATGTGCTCCAAGTAGGGGAGAGAGAATTACATGCAAGTAACTCTAAATCCAATAAGTGAATTAGGGATGTAAGTGACACATCATAAGCATAGGAATAAAGTGTATTTATAAATACAACAAATAAAAACATAAATAAGACTTAGGATAAGCCTATAAACCTATATAAAGGACCCAAATTAAAATTAATTCTCCAACACTCCCCCTTAAACTTAATTTTGGGTTGAAAACATGGAGAGAACCTTTTAAAAACAAATAATGGAGTTTAAATTATGTAATAATCCCCCTTAATAGAAAATTTCTTTAAGAATAATTACAAATGTTGAGAGAAGAAAGAAGAGAAGGTGTTTCTAAAAATCGTAAGGATGAAAGTGTGATCACCAAGAATCTTCAAGAATCCTCTTTGGACAATGTGTTTGATCCTCAATGGAAAAAATACCAAAAAGGAGTAATAATACACAAACCTAAAAAACAAGCAAATTAACACTAATTTTTCAATTTAAGTAACCAATATGCCAAAAATGTAATCTACATACATAATGTAATAAAAATAGATGTAAAACTAGGCAAATGAAGTAAATACAACTTCCATCATAAAGTGTGATAAAATGGCACAAAAATAAGTTAGTAAAAGTATATATCTTATGTAATAAGAGATTTAGATCATCAAAATGGAAACAAAGAAGATGTGTTAATTATAAAAGACATTTTATGTGAAACATTAGAAAAATTATCACAAGAAGACATTAAAGTCTCTATAAGATTCATTTTATTTTAGAATAAAAATATTTTTACCTTTAGAGGTAGGAGAATTAGTCATTTTAAAATAATGCAAAGTGTTTTGTATGTATTTACCATAAGATTTGCATGGATTCAACTTATAACAGTTGGATAGATGATGTCAATCTTTTCCATAATACATACAAGAATTAACATTTTTAAACAAAACATGAGCATTAGAAGGAGTATAATAAAAAAATTATATTATAAGTCCTATGCAGAGGATAATAAGATTCTAAATTTATATTAGAATAAGGTGAATCATTAAAACTAATACCTTCAAAATTTGCATTAGAATTAGGCAAAATATGCTCAAGAATACCATCTTCACACTTACCAAGTGCACCACCCAAATAACCCATATTTTGAATGAATTTTAAGTAAGGGTTGGTATAAGAAGTGTGCATATACATTTTTCATAAGCACAAAAAAATTATAATTATGAGAGATAGTGTCATGTGCAAAAGACTCAAATTTTTTATATTCATCATTTGGTTTTGAAAATCATTTTGAAGTGTGAGAATAGAACTATCCAAAGTAGTAATAGTGTCATTTTGGTATTTAATTTACTCCTTAAAACACAAACTTCTTCATTTTTATCAGAAATAGTTGGCATAGTGTTCTTAAAAATGACCAATTTAAGAGTCAAAAGAGAAAAAGATACATATTTTACTACCATTTAAAATAACAAGAAATATTAATTGATCTAAAAAGCATTTAAAAATATTCATTTTAAAAACTTAGGTCAATTAACTTATAACTGTAAGTCTACAACGAAACACCAAATTATTTTGATTAAAAAAACAATGGTGCAAATTTTTTAGTTTTAAAAAACTTAATTTAAAAAAAAAATTAAGAAAAGGTGTGAAAAAAAACCTTAAGTTTAATGTGAGAAAACAAAACTATGAAGTTAAAGAGGAAAACTACATGTACTTAGTTTTTGCTTCATGCATGTTTTAAATAAGACATGAATTTAAAACTGAAAATTACATGGGAAAGATGTTAAAAAATAAATAAATAAAATCACATTTAATTAACAAAAAAAAACACTTTTCATATGTATAAGAATTTATGTCAACAAAACCAAACTTACCTTTTCTTGTTTGAACTTTAAGAAAAAAATCTATGTGGTAAAAGATATATAAATAAATATATTTGAAAAAATATTCTTCAATAAAACATGATTTGAAATGAATTGATTATATACATCAAATAGAATAATAATAATTCTTAATGATTAATCCTCATTTTACTTGAGGATGCATGAAACATTTGACACTATTTGGAAAAAAAGAAGGAAATAATAGAAAGCAAATGCATTAAACTAAAAAGTGCCTCCCAAAGATAATAAAATTATTTTATTATTATTTTTATCCATGATAAATTCAAATAAGTAAATGATACACCACTTAGCAGTCCAAAGAACCAAACAAATAAAATATAAAAAAGGTTTTAAATCCTTGTAGAGTGACAATAAAAAGATAATTCTAAAAACTAAAATACATAAAGCGAAAAGAAATGCATTAACTTCAAGTAGGATTATGGTCCACTAATAAACAAGTTGATATAAGTATGGTCAAACCAATAAAGGAATAAATTATAGCTTAAAGTAACTCAACGTATAAGAATGGAAAAAAATGAAAGCTTTGAAAAAAGAATTCTAGGAAAGTGCAATAATGAGAATAGAGATTGTGTGAAAATGTAAAATGCCAAGGTAGCTAGAATCTCAACATGAAAAAATGAGATGTCTAGGTAGGTAAGGTTATAACTTAGATGAAATTAATTTACACAAGTGGGCCAAAAAATAACTTTTTGATGAGACATGTGGAAGTTAGGATTGTGCAAAATCTATAGCAAACAAACAAAATAATAAAAAAAATTATAGTAAAAATGTGATAGAATGGTGTAAGCCAAAAAAATAGAAGCATAACTCTTAAAGGGTAGAGTGAACTATAAAATGCATTAATCAAATCTAACTGGTGGTAAACATGAGTATGAAGGGAATATATAGACATCTACTCATGAAAAAAATTATAAAAATAAATAGAATAGATTGCACAAAGGGTAGAGATGAAACAAACTATTGCACACAAATTTAAGACATTGAGAAAAAAAGGTTCAAGCTAATAAATCTAAAAAAAATTGAAAGATCACAAAAAACAACATATAAGTTTGATTTATATTATTTAGTGTGAACTACAAGAAATGAGTAAGATGAATAAAAATTAGAACTCTAAACTAGAATGCATAAACATAAATAAGAAGAGAGAGTTCCCTTTTTTTTATATAAGTTTCATAGAAGATGAGTATGAGCTTAATAAAAATTTAGATTTAAATATGCATAAAAGAGAGAAAAAATGCAATAATGGAGTAATTTTTTTGTTATATGAATAAAACCATAATAATGGTTTCAAAATCTCCTTGGGAAACCTACAACAAAGATGTTAGAGAGGAAAAGGATAAAACATTCAAAAAAAATTGAATAAAGGCTTGCACAATACTAACCAAAAACATTAAAACAACCAATGTTCTAATAACATATTATTATTTAATCCAATAAAAATTTATAAACATTGAAATCATAAAACCAAAAATTATATGAAAATAAACAAGATTACCTCAATGGAGAGCAAACCACAAATGAGACAAAATATTTGATTAGTAGAGAAACCCATCAAATGGTGAAAAACCCTTATAATATATTATAATATTATAAATAATGAAATCCAATATACAATATCATTAATAATTTATAAATGAGAGAGAATGAATTTAGACCAAATATCATAACAAGGATGCAAGGTCAAAACTAGAACAACAAGCATGTTGTGAGAGAGAAGTGTTTTTGGATTGAGAGAGGAAGTCTCTTTTAATAGAGAAAAAAGAAGATAATTAGATTTATAATGATTCCCATTATTACCTTAAAATCTTGCTTAGTGTGTGCCACTTTTGACCTATTCCCTTAGAGTGGAGGGAAGTGTTCACCAAGTGGGGGAGGGAGAATTACATGTAAGTAACTCTAAATCCAACAAGTGGATTAGGGAGTTAAGTGAAACCTCATAAAGGTAAGAATAAATTATATCTATAAATACAATAAGTATACACATAACTAAGACATAGGATAAGCCTATAAACTTATATGAAGGATGTAAATTATAGTTAATTATCCAACAATAAAATCAAAACTAAATAAATAAACTATAAGAAATGACTTTCTATAGGCCCGTGCTGAGAAAATACTAACAACCATAATAGAAATACAAGTTTTAAAAAAGTAATGGAAATGATACAATAGAAAAAAAATTATAAAGAAAACCAAATTCACTTGTAGTTCAAATTACTTCACATTTTTCAGATAAAAACTTGAGGTGATCTTCAATAACTTCTAGGTCCAATTCCTTGTCCTTTGTGTGTTTTCCTTTAGTTGACATGTTTATTCTCTCGTTATATTTAATGTCATTATGACTCTCTTTCCTTTTTTTAATCCCTTATTGAAGTGTAGTGATGTTTGAAAAACTTTTTTATAGTCTCTTTACTTATATGCAACACCTTACTAAAGCACTTATTTACAAACTTCTATTTACCCTCCATGTGGCCTAATTTATCTTTAAGTTGTGACACTTAGTTATTAAATTCATGTACACTACCTATCATAGAATAGAGATCCTTACTAAAGGGGATCCTAATTTTGGGTTGGGATTTCTCTCCTTTAATCTATTGCTTTATGAGTTAAATTTTTGTCTTCAATCTCTCATTTTATATTATGAACCACTTAATTGTGTAGTAATGTAGGTGGGATTAATTATTTAGGGTTTTTATCCTTTCCTATAGGTTATTATAAGACATTTTATCTCTATTGATACTTGTTGTGACATTGATAAGTGTTTTGATATTCCTTTTCCTCCTATTTATGGAAACATGTGATATTTACCACTTACAGGCTCATAAGTGTGTAATGGTTTCATAAAATTGTAGTTGTAATAAATTATTCATATTTCACAATGGTATTAAAGAATTTGTGTTTCTAATTATTGATACATTATCTCCCTACTCTCCAATTATGGCCTTCTAGAACCACACTATTCAGTATTATTATATTTTAGATTGTGAAATTCTACCCACATGATGTGGAAAACATTGGATTTATCTTGGTTCTTGATTTGGATTTATAATTGGATTAGAATAAATTTTTATGATTTTCCTTGTGAATTTTGAGGTTATTTATCCATTTATTATTTCAAAAACTTATTAAATGTTTTAGCTCCTAATTTTATTTCTTATGTTTAGGTTTGGATTATATTGTGTTGTCTAGCCATTTTCACCTTTATTATTCTTTAAATTGTATTGGTTTGGTTAACATTTCTTTTTTATCCTTTATGGATTTAGCTAGGATTATAAGATAATTTAGTTTTAGTCCTTGATTGGATTGTTAAATTCTCAAATTGTTTAAATGTGTTATTTTTATGAGAATTTTTGTGTACTTTTCACCATGTTTGAGTATGGTATTAATACATGAGAAGTATATTATCATACTTAATGGATGAGATAGTCATGTGAGTTTTTAGGTAACTTATTGATAAAGTGAGAAGATATTGTCTTGATCATTCCTTATATAGAGGTTATAAAGATAGTGTGATCCTTAACGTTGTTTAATATATTAAATATTAGCATTTTTCCTCCTAACTCTAAGAGTGATGGATATGGGTTATGTTTTGATAATGGATATTTTAGTGTATCTAATTGTGTAGACACTTAAAATCATACATTTCATTTTGATTTTTACTATCATAACCTCATCTTATATTCATGCTAACAAACCCTAATTTATTATCAGATCACTCTTTAATCAATCTTCTATTTGTAATAACATCTCAAGATAATTTGATTTTCATCCCACTTGATCAATTTATCATTTCTTCCTCAACCATTTTCAATCCCAAAAAAATACTCTTCCCTCTTCATTAGTTAATTAACCCAAATTGTTTAACTAAATTTCTTCTAATGACAAATTACATAGCTTTTGATAATGTATATTTTATAAAATAAAAAATAATAATATTCCTCACATAAAGACATCATCCCCATCAAATTCCAATGTAATATCTCACCAAATTTAATATCAAATCCTTTTTCTAAGGAAAATTCAATGTAAAGAAAAAAATGTGCAATGAAGTTCATGATAGGCTCTTAAAAACTCCAAACCTTCTAAATAAAATCCATTACATGTTCCAAAATTTTATGAGTGTGTTTATTAAATACTCAATATCCCTAATTTATGATGAGGATGACCTATTCTCATCCATTCATGTTAATATCCATACAAAAATCCACATAAATAAAGAAAACATATAAATAGAGGGCTTACTCTTCATTATAAAAAATTTATCATGCCAACAAAGCATTGAATCATTTTGAACCAAACCAAAGATCATTGCATCACATCATCCAATAAAAATATAACATTTTTAAGGGGTGGTGTTTATAAATTATCAATATGCTTCAAAAAAATATTTTTAACCACATACGCCTCACATCTAGAGTGAAATCATATCAATAAGAGGGTAAGTATAGGTGTATAAATTGTTTCTTTTAATTTCACTTATTTGTCTCTCAATCTAAAGTTACACTTGCATTGATTAGGTAGCATTTGAATTGATTTTTATTTCTACTAATGAAACTATTTTCTTTCTTGGTTTGATATATTAGCATGTCTAGTAGGACCATGCACCGAAAAATCATGCTTGAAACCATCCTAGCCTCTTTTTAAAATAATTATGAGCTCATCTGAGCTAAATTTCATTAAAAATAGTCAAAACCGATTGAAATTGATGTTTCTAGAACTCTGGTAGAATTAAATTTTATATTGGAAAAATCACGCCTAAATTTGGAAAAATTAATGTGTTTTAGTGGCATAATTAATCCTTTGACTATTTTTTTAGGTTTACATAATTTTGTTTGATTCACACCTGAATTTGGTAGAATTATTGTGTTTGATGGCATCGTTAATCATCTAAATGTTTTTAGTGTTTTCATAACTCTGTGGGATTCAAACATACTTTGGTGTAAACATAATATGTTCTATCATAATCATTAATCCTTGACTATTCTATCTATTTTCATAACTTTCATGGATTTGCACACACTTTAGTAGAAATGTACTATGTTTTAGTGGAATTGTTAAACCTCACTGTTTATATTTTTTTAGAATTTTGGTAGTTTCACACATAATTTTGTGGAATTTTACAATATTTTATCAACATAATTAGTCCTATAACTATTTTATGTGTTTGCATAACTTTGGTAACATCATTTTATGTTTTAATGGAAATTCATTATTTTTCAATGAGAATGCTTTATGTTTTGGAATAAACACAAAATAACTCTTTAACTAATATAATTGAATTAAATTGGTATAAATGATATACTTTTATTATAAATTATCTAAATTTTGTTGGAAATATTTTGTGTTTTAGTGGAAACAATCTATGTTTTGGTAGAATTGCCTTTATTCTATTTTATTTAGGCTTTCCATTTAATTAAGTGATTTTTAAAAAACTAATAACCACCTTTCATAAATTTATCTAATCCAAGCCCAAATATTAAAAAAAACACAATATTTGGTTTTACTACTTTAAAATAACCCACATTTCAATTTGGTGCACTAAATTTTTATTTTACTTGTTTTGATTGAATGTATTTATGTGTGTGATAATCAAAACATGTATGATATTTTTTTTCACCACATAAAGGTCACCTTGAGTGGTAAAAATAATTTTGGTTATATTTTGTCATCATCAATCCTAAAACAATGTTATGTATTCTCTCATCTTTCCCCTTGTGGGATCCTGAGGATTAGAAATAACCAAGTTTACTTTTTTTTTTTTGGCTATGTGAGTTGAAACTTAATCCCTAAGCATAAGGTTTTAAGTTTTTATGATTGTTATTTCATCCCAATAAATTAGTAACAAACTTATTTTATAGTGGGGTATATAAATTGAGGGAGGATTTTTATTTAATAGTCAAGTAGTGTCATGTTTTATGTGCACTATAAAGTGAGGGGATTTCATGATCCTAACCCAAACCCTAGACAACATCCATTGGGGTTTAATTTTTTTGAGAAAATAAGCTAAAATCATACACATAGAGTGATATATAATGGGATATAACCTCTTTTGTATCCTTATAATCATCTTCTTCCATGGATTTGGGCCTCTTGTACCAAAAGCCATATTGAGGGCACATGTAGTTCACCATGTACAACCTAGATTAATACCTCTCAACCATAAATGGTTTATAGTGAAAAAAAAAAAATATCCCAATCTAATCATGAGACACCAATTTAAGTGAGGGTTAAGATATTAACCTAGTCCCATTTCTTGTGAAGAACATATGTTTGCTACATATCAGTTGTACAACCATCATTACTTACGAAGTTTCATAATTGATGACATATTACCTAAGAATGGCCCCAAATAACACAAAAAAAATAATTATGAGGATAATACTAGTGTTTAATAGGAAACTTAAGATCAAGATCTCCTGGGGAAGGTTGTGGAAGAAACATTTGAATTTTTACTAGGGAAAGAGGTTTAGGTACATCCATAGTATTCCTTGAGAATATGTGGAGCTAAGATGATAATTATTATTTGGTATTGGGGGATTAGTATCCATGGTATTTTTATGGAAAATGTCTTGGATGGTGTGTATGGAATCATATGTATCTATAACACCATTATTTATTACATTTATATTGTTATCTTTTACAAGTATTTGAGTTCTTATCGAAGGGTGTGAAGTTTCAAATTGGAATATAATGAAATATTGACATTTAGCTTGGTTGAGGGCCTGCTTATAAGGATTTTTGGGAACGTACTAACATGGTACTATAGTTTAGGATGAAGAACATTAGTGAAAAAGTGAAAATTTTTTATCAAATATATTATGCTTGAATTTGTTAGAAAAGACTTTCCATGATTTAACAAACATCAATGTTTTTTCAGATTATAATTATTTATAGTTGATCAAATGGGATAGATTATTTTACAAAAAGTCATTAGTTTGGAATTCTTGGACTAAAGCATTGACTAGGTCTTCAAAACTAATGATAATGAGTTTTAATCTAGTAATAACAATATAAAGCATATCTTAAAAAGGTTTTATATAATATATTTGTGGAAGAAAAGTTATTAATTTTAACCCAATCTTTATATATTTTTTTAAAAAAATTTAGATGCAAATCTGTATCCATGGATAAATTATAAGTCATAGTATGAACTATTCCCCCTATGTCAATGTTTGTAATTTGAGGAACAATAAGTTTATTTCATAAATTTTTAATAAGTTTTTAATAATTGGGGGTTATGGTATAATATTATCATGTTAAAATATAAGGGATGGTTGGGGAGTATTATAATTTTTCATTCCCCATCAAGTCGGTTGAGGTTGGTTTTAGATATGCAATAATTGTCTTACATTTACATCATTTGAATTGAATTATTAATTTGAAAAGTGTCCATTCAGTTAATAGTTTTGAATACTAATTGATTAGTTTGAATATTATTTATGTAGTAGAAGCAATATTGGATGTATTATTATTATGTTAATTATTAAGAGTTTTTGACTTACTAAGAGCATTAGATGGACTAGTAGCATGATAAGTGCTAGTAGCATGTGAAGCACTAGTATGTAATTGGGTATTAGTGTGGGTGTTTTGAGGAGACACACTAAAGGTCACAACTACCATATTTCTATGAATACTTGGCATGGAGGTGATGGAAGATATGAAGGATGACATCATAGTGTTATAAGAAGACATGATATAAGGTAAAGGTATAGAATAAATCATATAATGACTTGCCCCAAATCATATGGAAAAACTAGGTGAAGGGGAATGGGGTTCTCTAATATGAGGTCCCATCATGAGTTTATAAATGATTGTAGAATCCTTACCTCTATGTTGAGTATTTTTTTTTATCAAGAGAATATTTTCAACCATGTATTAAACATCAATTTCATATTCCATCATTTGCATGGATAAGGGTTTAAGCATTATGAAATAGGGAGGAGTCCCATAGTTATTAGTTTGAGTGGTAACATGGATATTGTTTTGATCTAGGTTAGTTACCATAAAATGTGTTTTTGGGAAATTTATTAGGATTAGTTAAAATCATCATATTAGTTTTGTTTTTCCCTATAGCATAATAAAATACATGTTGCATGATGAAAGGATAGAGTTAAAACTTTTTGATAAACTAGATAATCTATATTATACTAGGTTGACTGAAGTCAACTTAACTCTCTAAGAAGATAAATAAAACAATATATAAATGTTTGTGTCCAATTGGTTGATGTAGTTATATAGGAACTTAAATAGAATATCCTGTAAAAGACTAGGTTGAGTTGGTCAATATAGTTATTTAGGAAGATAAATAGAACATCTTGTAAAAGACTAGGTTGATCTAGTTGACTTAGTTATATAGGAAGATAAATAGAAAAATCTATAAAATACTAGGTCAGATTAGTTTTATAGATATAAAATGGAAAAAATAATCTAAATCTAGATGTAGTTTTTAGTTGTAGAAAATATACTAAACACATAAGCAAGTAGGCTGATATGGTCGATCTAGTTGCAACACACAACATAAATATTGTATCAATGTTGGTTAATACAAGTTTTAAATACAACACATAACTTTAAAACAACAAGAAAAATGGTGATGTTTATAAACTAACTAATTAATTTATTAAAAATAAGATCAATAAGTTATACTAAGAGTTTTGATTGAAAGTGTAGGCTCCCAAAGATACTTGCTTGTTGTTCGATGGAGTCGGTCCAATATTTTAGAGCATTAAATATGGAAGAAGTACCATTAAAATATCCCAAAAACATATTTTTAAGGATAATATATAACTAAATTTGTGATGCTAACCTTTAACTAATGCACCACATAAATAGATGGATGGTTAGATTCTTATGGTTTAATAGAGAAGGAAATCCTAGGCATTTCTAAAATATTATGAGGTAGGGGGAACTAAAGATAATATTTAACTTTATATTATGGATATTAGTATTGGTACAATCCTTTCATGCCATGATAATATAAATTATACACAAGGACCATAAAAAATTATCTAGTAGCCCTTCATGATAGCAGCTAAGTATTTTAAAAACTATCGATATACAATTTCTAGGGGAAGCCAAACGAAGTGAAAAAAGACAAAATTCAAAGTTTTGAAAGATATTTTTTAGTTTTTGGAATGTAAATAAATATGAAACCAAATAAAAAGTAAATTAATTTTAATTAATATCCATGTAAGCTAATTCTCATTGCGTTAACTAAGAGAAAAATAAATAGAATGAAGCTAAGTTGATCGACTTAGTTGTGAAAATAGAATAGAACAAAGTCCAGTTAGTCGACTCAATTTTTTGAAAAACCATCCAAAAATATTCAAGTTGGTTGACTAAGTTTCTAGGATAGAAAGTAGATATAGATCTAAGTCAAACTGGTTAACTTATTTGACTATAAAACTATAATTTTATAGAACTAAAAAATTGGGAAAAACAATATTAAAATTTTAATTTTTAAAAGAGCAAGAAATGAAATTAATTTAAAATTTGGTAGAGATTAATTACTAAGATATTTAGAATGAACTTGGCACTATAATTAAGTCAACTAAATTGAGTAGGTAGTTTTTTTTAAGTTGTTGAGTTATTGTTTTATGTTGTGCTGTCCAGATAGATTTTTAAACATGTAGAGGAATATACAAAATATTTAAATATAGTTGATTTGGTCTATAGAGTATAAATAAAATTGATAAATTATAAAACCAAATAAAACTATGTTGAACAAATCAACCTAGTAAACTAAATAAAAATGCAAAAAATAAAGGAATCAATCTAGTTGACTTAGTTTAATGATGGAAAATAGGAAAATAAACTATATTAATAAGGTCCATCTAGTTTTTTTTTTTAAACTATAAATTTATGTGTAGAGATCCAAAGAAATCAATGGGGTCACCTTAGTTGGAAAACCTACAAAAAAGTGCCCTAACTAGGTTGATCAGGTCGATAAATCTGTATATTCCTACATAGAGTCGAACAAAGTTGACATGGTCGACTGAGTATAAAAATATGCTCATAAAATATTAAACTAGGTTGACAAAGTTGATTCAGTTGTATGTAAATTAAAATTAAATAAAAATTGTAGGGGTTAAATTCATGTCAGGTTTATTAAAATGTATGCAAGCAAAACTAGACAATTCTATAACTTATCCTACATAATAAAATTCAATCTTAGAGAAGATAATTAATGAATAGGTAATTTTGGGGATACATTTAAACTGGGGTCATGACCAAAAATAAATTTTATAAACCTACACTAAGGGATCTCTTATCACACTATGACAAAGGAGAGGTTTCCAAAGCCTCTATAAAAATTCCATCTTATGATAACCCTATCTAGGTCTCTATGATTGTAAATAATGTTAAGCAAGCTAATATACTAAATAATTACTAAATACAATCTAGTAAATGAATATGCAAGCTAATCTAGTGCTCACTAAAGCACATGGTAAAAATGGGGAAGATAATAGACATGCAGAGGCAAACTTGTCTATAACATAGAGAAGATCTAATCAAGGAGAGATACAAATAAATATAAATTAACTCTATAATATCTATTTACTAAAATATAAAAGGCTTAGGAATATAGTTTTCTTTGTTGAATTGAATCTGTCATGCCTCAATCTCTTTGTTTTCCAATGGTGCTTTGAAAGAGGTTATTGTGAGCTTGTAAGGATCACAAGGATAAATCAACTTTAGGCTACAATACCTCTCACATGCATCCAAGACTTTCACAAGAAAAGTGTTACTCCTTCAAGGGAAATAACCTAAGTAATGAAACCTCCTATTTATTATATAATCAAATTTATGAGTAGTAATGATGTGAATTTGATTGATCCTCTATTAGAAATGAAATGAAAAGGGGTATGAATAACCATAGATTGACCCTTGACCCTCCCAATAATTACACTGATGAACTCAACTCGAATGACCTTGTTAGGTGGGAAATAGAGACATTAAGTCTTTAATTATGTTGGCTTGGGCCAACCTAGTTTCATAGCATGAGATAAATCCCAAATAGGGTCAACTCATTTGACCTAGTAGGATGCATGGTGAAAATGGGGGTTTTATTAGTTAGGGGATATTTTGGGTGGTAAGCTACTTAAGATAGTGTATAAGTTGTTTTTTAAATCTTAGGTAAATAGGTTTTAAGTGGTCATATAGGGGCCAAAAATCCTATAAAGAACCAAAGGTCTACCAACTCATTTCCCAGTGCACCATTTAAAGAATGCACTTAGAGAGATTGAGTTTCAACAAGTTACTACAATACATATAACATCAATAATTGGTAAAGATTAAAAAAATTATGTGTATATAATGTGTGCTACATATTAGTTGCAAAACCATTATTACTAGCATAAACTTATGTTAATATTTTGTTTTTGAATGATCCTTTTGCATAACTAGTATAAATAAAATCCAATTTAAATAAAATTCAAACATTATACATCCAAATAAGTCAAAATCAATTAAAAATTGAAAACAAGTCCAAGTAAATCCACGTCCAAATCAAGCCAATCATCCAAATTTGACTTTCAAAGACAAAATTAATTCCAAATTCAAACATTCAAGTCAAAATAAAATTCAAAATTAAAATCAAGTCTAGGTCAACATTATAAAATTTTGTCAACATCAAAAAAGTTAATCACACATCAAATCAATTCAAACATCCTAAATAATTCAAGCTAAATTAAATCAAAATTCAAACATCCAAAATCAAGACAAGTCAAATCAAGTCTAAATTCAACCCACATCACATCTATAAGTCAAACATCCCAAGACCATACACTTCAAAATAAATTCAAACATTCAAACCAATCCATATTTTAATTAATCAAATAAAATAAAAAAATTATCCAATATTAGTCCAAATTTAAGCTTAATTCTAAATCAATCAAATTTTATCCTCACCTTTCCATTCAAACACCCACACTTATCAATTGGGACTGATAAAACCACAACATCCATATTTTTTTCATTTATGTCAAATCCAACATAAAAAATTAAGATATAATCTAGGCTTAATTAAATCCTAATCAAACATAAAACATCACAATCACATCAAACATCAAAAAATTAAAGTCACATCCCAAATAAAAAATCAATCAAAATCTTAAATCATACCCAATCAATTTTTTTTTCAAATAAAATAAATTTTAATCATATCCAATTATAAATTCAAGTGTAATATATAACCTATGGAATATCACATAAGATATTCAAATCCCCCATGTAGTAACAACCATCCAAATATCTATATCCCCCATAATACAAATCTAGTTCTAATAGCACCATCCTAAAGTCAGAACATGATTTCCTAATTATAGAATCTTAGCTAACAATTATACAACCTAAAATCACCTATTTATCATTCATGTACCAATCCAAAATATATAACTTCATAATATAACCATCATACATCTACTACCCTTTAGTCCCCTAAGCCATCACCTATCTAAGGATCATTACTAATTCAAGAACCAAGTACATGCAAGTACAAAAATCATCCATTAGGGACATGTTAATCTCCCATTCCAAATCATAATAAAACTCCTCCACTTTAAATTAAAATTCAAGATAACTACTCCATCCTTGAAAAATCCATATTCGATGAACCTATTTTCTAAAAACAACCCATCTTGACAAAGGATGTATTTTTGATGAACCAATCTTTTATAAAACATCATTTGGCTAATCACCCATCCTTGTTAAACATATATTTGACCAACCTTGTTGATGTGATTTTTATTCACACGACATAATATTTTGAGGTAGCCTCTAAGGTTTTAGGATCAATGAATAAAATTCATTACATGGAATGAGTTTTAGGGTACATTAGTTTGTAAATAAAATGTTGGTGAAATAGAAGTGAAAATGGGTTATTTACCTCAGATGGTTTAGATTTATAGAGTCTAAAATAAACCAAAAGTCTAATTAGGATGGTAGGTGGTATCTAATCTAAGGTTGATTGTATTAAAAAAAGTATAAAAATGAGGTAAAGGTAGAGAAAATATATATGGTTTATAAACCAATGATAAATGAAACCCTTTCAAACTATATATTGTTATAGGTTAGATACGTGGTTGAGAACTAATGCTTAATATAGGTTTATATCAACACTCAATACACAAACACAATTATGATCCTATTGAAATAAATACAATAAAATTCAATGTTCATAACGAAAGGTTTATGCCTATGTATGATGGGGATTCCTCATCCTCAATCAAATTATAAATTTACATCAATAATGGGAACTGAGTGTTGAAACCCATGCACATTGTGCATGTATATATAAATATATTATCCATTGGCTATAATTATTAAATATAATATATTTATGCAAAAAATAGAGTTGAGACTTGAATCTCAATTACGTTCAAAGATATGAAAAAAATACATATATAATCATGGTTCTAATGTGTCACCACTTGATGATGGAGCTTACATGTTTATAATTATGGCCATTTTAGACATAATTATAATTGGATTTACAACTGAATTTGATGGAGGCACTAACATCACTATAGATGAAAGTGTCAAAAAATTAGGTCCATTTAATGTATGCACTATGGTATAGCCTATAAATTGAGTTTATGTGCTTGGAGGTGGTCGAGATACAAAATATGTACCTACCAAAATATGAGACAATTTTAATAACTCAAAATTTTTTTACAAAGCATGACTTGATTCAAAATAAATCTTGATCATCTCATAGTCAATGATAAATCTTTTGAGTATAAATGGTAGCTTGGCCATCATATTTTCATGAATAATCATTGAAGCCTTAAATTCAATGTTTAATGTGTTGGCCACCTTATCCTTCAAAAAATTTATTAATTATATGATTTAATCATTAATTGTATACACATTTCTTTCAAATTATACTAAAAAACTATCATCCATTATATTATATTCAAGGGTTACACTACCCCATTCTATATGTGACTCAGAACTTGCATACCTTATTGAACCAATGATATTGTAAAATGTTTTAACCACTCCTTATACATTATATACAATATATTTAGGGGATAATATAGCATTTATTTATTTCATATTTTACTTTCATTGATAATAATTTTTAAACATCTTAAGCACTTCCCTGGTTGCATCAAAAAAATTGTAAGGATCTTCCTCATACTCAATTGGTAATGTGGGGTGGACCTTCCTCTTCTTCATTAGAGATAATATGTATCATCTCTATTCTTTCTAAACATTTTCATCCTATACCAATACAGTATTTTTATTGACCCTTATTAATGTATTAGTCTACCTATAAAAATGAAACCCCACCTTTGGTTGATTACTAATAATTAAATCCTACCGACCTCTTCTTTTTGTAATCTATGGATCCATAGAGGAATTATCACAATAACTTTACCTTATATAGGTGTTGACAAAATTTGAATTCTAGTAAAATAAGGTAAACCCCTATAATTTTGAACTTTTGAAGAATGTTTTCATGTGTCCTACAGAGTTTCATGTTAGTCTATTATCTCACTTATCCTTCCTCTTATCTTTGTTGAAGCCTATTCCCCTTAAAATGGCCTAGTCAACTAAAGTCAAACATGGTAAAACCTAGTAAAAGGTATATTTGTGTCTAATTTGTCATAATATGGAATTTATCATGTTTTTATGTCTTTACAAGTCATCAATTAGTCATTTCCTAAGTTCCATGTGCAAAAAAGGGTCTTTTCAACACCTTTTTACTCAATAGATTTTTAAGAAGGAAAAATTTGTCACTAAGATGAATTAAAATGTGGGAGAGGTTATAGGATGTCAAGTTCATGTTAGGTGGTAGTCAATATTTAGTTATAGCCAAAAAATGGGAGTTTTCTCTTGTTTTAAGGCCCTTTTCGGCACTTGTACAGATTCCATGATATGATCCTCAACTTAAAAATGTGGGTGGATTTTATATTCACCTCTCCACATTAATTTATACGTTTGGATTCCATAAATAATGCAAAAATTTTCATCTGCAACTCATTTTCTTTCATTCTCTCTTGGCATGCAAAGGAAAGGCAACTTCAAGCACTTGGTATAGACCGTACATGTAGAATTAGAGGGATTGATTCTATAGGTGGATATTAATTGGAGTTATATTAAAATAAAATAATAATTAATTGAAATTTTGTGCCTCTTCTTCTATGAACAATCAGTTTGGCTCTAGGTAGCCTTTTAGAAAATTGCATTGTAGAGGGGTATAAGTTTGCATTTGTTTCTTATTTTTGAGAATCAATGGAGCTATGCCAATTTGAAAAAGTGTTTTAAGATGTGAATAATGTAATATCCATGGTGTTTTCATCATTTTACACCTTTTTTACTAATGTCCTTAAAAGGGTTTTCCCAATGGTGCTTATTTCTCAAAGTTGGTAGTCATGGGTGCATAACCTGACTTTTATCAATGTGGGAGTAGTTCCATAAAGTGTTATTATGATTGTATTAATGTTTCAAATGGTTTTTTAATTTAAAATTTCAAATTATCATACTCCTTAAAATATAGGAGTGTCCATATCTTCCTTATTCACTACCTTGGTACTTATAGTCATCTTATGCTTGAGCTCCAAGAGGTTGTACAAAGGTGTGAGTCATGAAATTCATGGTGGGATTTATGTTTGAGGTTACATAATTATAAAGAGTAATATATTTCATGCCATAAATACTAGAATGGACTATAAGTGGGATTTTCATTCAAAACATTAAGTTACTAAGTTTTGTCCTCTTAGTCTATAAATAGACCAAACAAAGGTCTTTAGAGTTTTTTGGAGTAGTTCATAGCCTAACCAAATGGTTTCTCAAAGACACTAATTTTTTGGCCTATTATTAATACCTAAAAATAATCAAATATGAAAATTTTGAGCTTTAAAGGACAATAATGATATTGTTTTTTAGACCCTCAAATGTTGTTAGTGAACCACTGAAGGTAGACATTGTTGTCTACAGGATTTGGAAGGAGGATACCACCTACACTATGCATGAATGACTCTAGACCTAATATTGAAAAGGGAAAAAATTAATAATTACTTATCAATTAGGTCATGAAAAATAATTATTTTCTATGAAATGACATTTTAAGCCTACCCCCTATTTGTACACATGGTAGAGTATATAATGAAGGAAATATTTCAATGATTGGTACAAAGAGATAGTGTTGAAGATTACCAAGAAGAAAATATGGTCCTAGTGTGAGTAATATTTATATAAATAAAACATTTAAAATCCATAAAATTCTATATCATGATCCAAATGATCCTAAATACAACTTACAAGCTTGAGAAAATACACCTACAGTTAGAGGTATTAAGGGTGTGAACTCAGTCAGGAGTGAAATGGGTTTTTGAACTCAAATAAAGAATGAAAGTGAGTGAAATTAATATTTTATGATTATAAAAGGACAAAAAAAAATCCTTATACACTATTTTAATCCATATTCTCACATGAAATCCTACAGGTAGGGCAAAAGATGTCTTAGACCTGTGGGTTAGCTTGAAACACAGTCCATGTTCAAAGGGTATGCAAAAGGTATGGGATTTTGGGAAATTAAACATTATTACCTCCACCACCATGATATAAACCTTATTAAATTCAATAATATGATCCAAATGGACCTTTACAACCTACATTTGGACTAGGAATATGCACATGCATGCATAAACAAGGACTTAGCCTAGTCAAGGTAGGGGTATCCTCTTTAAAGACCAAAACATGGGATTGATGCATGATTTAAAGGTATTTAAGTAATTTAAGGAATTAATATGGTTTATATAATAATAAACATAGATATAATTCCCAAAAATCATCAAACAAAGCTTTAACATATACCTATAGGTAGGTTTTATATGATGCCTCAGTCCTAAAGAAGCTAGTGAGGTGAAAAGATGCATTGGTGCAAAAGGAGTGACATTAAAATTAGAAAAGGGATTAGTAACACTAAATTGAGATTTAAATAATTATTATAGGTTTTATTATGTTTAAAATACCAAACCAAGCTCAAGTCAACTCATTAGATGCCAAACATAGTCAGCCTTAAGGCCTTACATATTCTTACACCAAAAGAGGTATGCCTTGGGAATTTGATGAGTTAGGGGGTAAAATGGAGGATTTTATAGATAAATTTTGGTAAAAATAATATTTTGGACCAATATTAAACCATAAAATAATAATTTTTACAATGTTTAGAGGATAAAAACTCACTTTTTGGTCTCAGAGTAGGGTCAATTTTCTCATGCATAGAGATGGTAGTTTGGGGGAAAATGGTGAATTTGATGACAAAAAGGTAGGGTAAAACCAAATTAAGGTTTTATAAGATGTAAAATATCATTTTAAACCTAAAAAATCTTTCTATAATCTTTGGAATCAAACATGGTACCCTACACAAGGGGGTTTGCAGTCATATATGAAGTGAATCCTCAAGGACAAAAAGGTGAGTTGAAGGTCATGCATATTTTTAGCCTTGTCCATGATTTTTCTTGGTTAATTCATGATTTTAGGATTTTATTTTATTTTTTTAATAAATAAATAGGTAATATAAACCATTCAAGGGTCAATTTGATTCTCAAGTTGCAGGCAAACCTATTGGCAAGGTTTAGGCCTAGTGCTAAACAGGGATTAAGTTTCATTTCAATCTATTTTTGAGCTATTAAAATCACTATATAATGTTTTTAGGGTGTATTAAGATATTTTATAACCCTTTTTTTGTAGGTATACTCTCCAATAATCCATGTTTTTGCCTAAAACATTCACATACCTCTTAGAATGCAAAAATGGAGCTTGAAGGCCAACTTAGAGTGCTTGAAACTTTCCTAAACTTTTGAATGGTAAATTGAGCCATTAAACTAATTTTAAGGGGGTAATTGAGAATCCATAAATTTAATTTTTAGTATATTATAATTTAAGACCTTTATGAACAAAGTTTAAGAACCAAAATCACCTCAAAACCCTAACAAACCCTACATAAGGACCTGCTTGGGAAAATGAAGCAAATGAGGTATCTATATGAAATTTCATGGCCATGAAAACACCTAGAAGATTAATATGACTCTATATATATTATACAAATGTTATTAATTTATATGGATTTGTACAAAATAAGCTAAAACAAGGATTATTTTGACCATTTTCTATGGTGTGTAGGCTACAAGAGGAGTTAGGAGATGAAACAAAGTTTGGGATCAAAATTTACACTTGAGATAACTCCTAAAATTCATTTCATCTCATGAATTATAATATAAATTCCAAAACTAGGCTCTTACTTTCATCTAGTCCAATGAACCAACTTGTGAACACTTAGGGAAAGTGGTGAAAAGAAATTAGGGAAGCATTTTAAAGGTTTTTTATTTAAAATGATGATAGGAGAACCTTTTAAAATTGTCATTCCCTATTTTTTAGGTATAAATTTAAAAAAATTGGTGCTTTTTATTTCCAATTATAGAATGTTCATGGAAAAGAGCCATTTTGAGACTGCTAAGGATGATTGTGCATGTCCACAAGAATAGGGATGGTCAAGAATCAATCCAATGCATGTCATAATTTTTTTGTGAGCCCTCTTACTCATACTAACCATAATAACTGACCATATTTAGGGATAAGGAAAATTTTAAAGGTAAATCTTGAAGGGAGTTTCCTATGCACAAATTGTAGGTTTTGTGCCACTTTTCACCATTCTTATGACTTATTTTGGACAAGTTGACATTTATGACATGGAATATCTTACCCCACCTCTCTTAAAAATGAAATTTTAACTTATATTCACATTGGTTATGCATGTCATTATGCCTTTTGGACTCTTCTTTCCTATCTCTTCTTCTATGTTCTATAAATTTTAGCCTTTTAGCATTGCATTAGAATCTCTCTGCCTAGGTATGGTGGAGCCCTAAATTTTTTTTCCTTGAATAAATAAAGACAAGTGTTTTACCTCATTCAAATATCTCACTAATTGTACTTGATGGTTATTGGTCTTTTGTAAGTGTAAGTCTCATTTACCTTCACATGTTACTCTCCTTAGTACCTTGTGTGTTTATGATATCTCTCTTACAAGTTATCAAGAAGTGTCATAGTGGATTTTAGGTGTAGTGAGTAGGATACTCAATAGAGTGTATTATAATTCTTATTATCTAGTTCTTCTTAACCTATGCTATCTCCTAGACCACATGTTGAAGCATTGATGTGTGTGTGTGTGTGTGTGTGTGTGTGTGTGTGTGTGTGTGAGAGAGAGAGAGAGAGAGAGAGAGAGAGAGAGAGAGAGAGAGAGAGAGAGAGAGAGAGAGAGAGAGAGAGAGAGAGAGAGAGAGAGAGAGTTGATATTGAGTGAAGTGTATGTGACTTGTTCTTGGCTCTAAGTACATGTCAAAGGTATGAGTAGAGAAAATTATTTTGTGTATCACCCCATATAATAGGTTTAATTTCATGCTACCTCTATCCTTTTTCATCCCCAAGTTTAGTAGTAGGATTTGAGTTTATTGATATATCAAGGGGAGCTAGCCGCTAATCTAGAGATCCACCTCCTAATAGGGATACCCATAGCCTTAAGGTGGTTTCATTGTCTCACTTGAATGAGGAGAATGTTATCCTATCTCCTCATTGGGTGAAATTTCAAGTCAGAATATTAGGATCTATGCATGTATAGGTGAAATGAGGGGATTGAATTGGTATGATCATTAATGCTAAAGTAGTCTAGGTAGTAGGATAAAATGTAGACAATTAAAAAACATATGGGATGGCCTTTATCTAGGTAATGACATTATTATACGTGGGTTTCTCAATCATATACTTGGTATTTGTGTTTTTCCTATATACTATTAAAGTGGAGTAATATATTTGGGTATAAAAATAAATAGCCATGCCTAATTGTGTAGATGGCCTAGGAGGTGTAGCTTGTACGACCAAAATGGAAGTAGACACTAGGTTTTCAAAATGTAGTCACTTCATTAACCTAATATTATGTGGGTTAGAATCAATAATGGATGAAAGAGTTATATGTATCATAATGAAGCTCACAATATTATAATAAATCTTAGTAGGTTGGTTGATAGGAGTAAAATTTAAATTTAATGGGCCTTGGGATATGGTTTTAAAAATTGGTATTTTGAATGCATGAGGCCTCTTAAGTGGAATATGAGAATAAAAAATAAAAGAGTGAAAAGAATGGGTAGGACCTATTATTCTAGATATAGTAATGTTAATTGTAGGAGACACCAAATAATCAATAGTGTGTGCACTTATAATTGATGGTTGGCCATAATTTAGAGTAATAGTAGAAATGAAAGTTGTAGATATAGAGGTTGTTATTGTAGTTTGTTAAATTGAAACCTCTACTCTAATTCCATCTATGTGACTTGTATCAAAAAATGAAGAAACATTAATAGAAATTGGGTTTTTTGGGGAACCTAAATCCCTTAGTTACTCTTGTATAAATACTAGTGTGGTCTAAACCACCTTCTATATTTATTACTCTGGAACTTGAGGTGGATAGCTTAGAGGTGAAACTAATGATGTAGATTCTTCTATTGGAATTTATCATCTAGAGTCTACCTTTGACTCCATATTTTTTTTCTTATTTATTCTCTACTAATATTAACTCTATCTCAACTAAGTTATCCCTTTATTATTCTACTTTTTATTCATAAAAAATATGTGCTCCTCCTTACTCAATTTCTTATTATTCCTCTATTAGTTCTACTTTATCTTAATCTTCCTCTAACTCCTCCTAAAGAGGGCCTCCTTTGATAAATATACCTTCAAAAATCTTTTATTCTTATTTCAAAACTTTGGGGGACAAAGGAGGACTCTTAGCTTTCCTTTGGTATGTGACTAGTGGTGGATCAATCTGGGTGATGTTGAAAATGAAGGGGATATAGTGGTGGAAACTAGAAGGGGTGGAGTGAGAATGGTAGTCACCATTGGTAGAGTTGTGGTTGGAACTAGTGATAAAGGATTAAACATAATATGATCCTATAAAAATAAAGAGTACATACTTACCTATTAAATTTATGTTAATAGATGCATGGGTGAAAAGTAAAGTGGTCCCTTTCATCTATGGGGAACTATAAATTCCTCTACCTGAATTCTAGTTTGTGAAATAACATCACTTGGATGTGTGGGGAGACCTATATATATATATATATATATTGGATGTAATTTATGGGTTTATATCCACATATGCACTTGATTACTCAATAATTTTATTTCTAATTTATGCTTCTAGCTGAGGAGGAGACCCATGAACTAATGTTGTGGTCAATTCATCACTGTTTATTACTTTTATATCTTCTTCCATGATGGCAGGATCATCCTAGATCCTCTGGGCTATTATTGACATGCCAACCTTGCACATATTTATATAAACCTCACTACCATCTATAGAATTTAAAAATACAAGACTGTGATTATACCTTTGGTTCCCATAAGATAATTTAACCTTCTTTTCATATTTCTTGACTTTCTCTCTAACCTTCCTTTTGGGATCCTAATACCCAAATAGTGCCCTTTTAAAGTCATAATGCATTCTATTTTTTCCAAATAACTGAGGTGATCCAATTTGGTATATTGTATGTGGTCAATTCTTAAAAGGTTTGGATACAATATTCCATGTTTATCACCCCTTATTTCAATGCACACATTATCAAATAACTACATAATAATATCCTATTCATCCACTTTTTATCAATCACTATGTGGTAGATATAAAGGTTGTGCCTTGGTACCTACAATTCTAATTGTAGTGAAGTCATGGTAATACCAATAATCACCCATTTTATTAATGCTTATCTTAATGTGTTTTGATAATGTATGCATGATTTTCCCATGCATGGCCTTGTACACCATAGGATGAAACATTTATATAATCCTATGAATTTACCTCCTAAATTTTTATATCTGAAGAATATTGAATTCATCATAGCACTTATTTTTGGGATATTATAAAGATGGACACCAAGGTTCTACATAATATGGATACATTTTATAAGTTATAACATATACCAAGTCTAACATCATATAAAATTTACCATCTGGTAGGTTTGATGGATTACTAATTTGGTGTATTAAATTAGAGATAATGATTCCTCCTAGGGAAATTTTTTATTTTAACTCATTATTAAGACAAACAATGGGAGACCCATATCTCATGAACATAGTAAATTCTTAGAAATCCATATAATAAATTTAGTAGGGATATGTAAATTATTATCCCTAGACTTAAAATTATTATGGGAATGGAGGAAATTGGGCCTTTGATTATAAAATTACTTGGGTTAGATTCTCACTCCTATAACTTATCCTTGATTGAGTTTTGGAGAAACCATAAATTTACCATATCTTAGATATAGGTTATTTTTTTAACAAGCTTCCTATAATACATTTCCACTAATGTAGGCTATATGAGTAATATTACACTGATAGTACAATATTTTCTTAGAAATCTTACCATTTTTAATTAAATCATAAAATAGGTAAATATAATGCATTACCTCTAGTTTTGTGTTAGAATTATGTAATCCTATGACTTTAATGACCAACATGTCATCCTTATATCATTTTGTAAAGTAAAATAGTTGGCACCTTGCTCCATATCACTTTATAGTATCCAATTCCACCCATATGGATGAATAATGTTTGAGTTGATGTACCAATGTTGATAAATCAAACATCATACTAATGCATTTAGTCATTATAGATATATAATATGTAGAGGGAGGAGGATCATGAGATGATTAATCCATTAAAATTGTGAAAGTATTATAAGTTCTCTAGAAATATTGAAGTATTTTAATTTCTAGAGAGCTTGAATTAGTAGAATGTGTAGGAGAGAAAGAAGGCAATGTAATCAAATAATGCTTTACAAATTGCATATATTGCTTAGATTTAATGGCTCTGAGAATTGAATGTATTGAATTTATAATCTATTAAAATTAATTATAAATAATGGATTTTAATTCATTACTTTCTTATTCATTTCTAATTTGAATTTGAATTTTACGTTGTCAACTTTTAGCATATTTTTTAATTCCAAGTGGCATATTTTTGCTACTTATGGATGCATCATCATATTAAAATTACATATGTACCTCTTTTGAATTTTAAAAAATCATTTATGATGATATATTTATTATTTTATAATTTATTAACTCATTAGGATACACATGGAAACATATCACTCATTCACTAGGTGTTGAACCATGTATTTCATATTTCGCTTCTTTGGCCACAATTTTATGAGGTGATGACTCTTAGAAATATCTCATAGAATCACTCTCCTAGAGTATAAAAATTATAATTATCCATTATGTATACTATAGGTTAGTGTGATTAAGACACATGGAAAAATCTCACTTCACCATAGGGGTCACTAAATTCTGATTGTGTACCTTACTATGTTAGACTATAGGTTGTCAAGATGGTGCCATGTGGATGGTTGTCACTTGCATGATATCTAGTATTTTTATAATGATCTAGTAGGTCACATAATTTTGAGATGATGACACATGGATGGCCCATGCTAATTTATATGGCCTTCAAGTTTTGACTATGTAATTTGATTATGCATGTTGTGAATCATCAAAATGATGACGTGTGGAGCAATCCTACTTCACCATAAGTGTGTAAATATTTGAAAATTATATAATAATTTGAAATTTATGGGTTTATAGGATGATGACATGTGGAAGATTATCACCACTCTAGAATAATACTAAGACTTAGAACATGTATTATTGTCAAAGGATCTATAGGTTAGCAAGATAAAGACACCTAGCATGATCTTGCACACTTAGGTTCTTGAATGACACTATAGACTGTTACTTGGAACTAAAAACCATAGATAATAAATATTATGATTCATGGATTGATCTCACTTGATTAGGTGAATATTAGACTTATAATTTTGATTATCATGATTTAGGAAACTAGATGAAGATTATGTGAATATCTCATGATGTTGAGGATAGTTTACATAATTAGACATATAAATAACTTTGAATAAGACATTATATTGGTCTGCTAGTCAAAACAATCATAATAATGATGCATATTACATGAATATTTAAACTAAAATCTTAAAATATTTATGACATACTTGTATTAAGAAAAACACATTTAAACATTTCAGTGATCACATTTTGAAATTTTAAAAGTTGAGATCTAAGATATATATACAAAACATCTTCCAACTAAAATTCAACATGATACAAAAGATTAAAATCAACTTTGAGAACATTAACATTATAACAGAGTCTTTCTTACAAATATTACAACATAATTTATAAACTATTGATAAATTAAAGTCATTTTCGTGTGAGCTAGACCTAAACACAAAATTACATGAGCTATGATCATGAAATTTTTGAATGAAAATTAGGTCCCCATTTAAAAAATTTGAAGGTTGGGTGTGTTAGTCACAATAAGTGGTGACTCAGTGTAGAAATACTCTAGAGTATTTAAGTATCCATTATCTTGGAATGATCATACATAATTTCAAAATTTACCAAAAATAAATAAATAAGTCATAAAATTAAAAAAGACTCCAATTGTAATCTTACAACATACTAACCCTTCTTAATCTTTAGATTATGTCTGATTATGTGGAAGTTCATTCTTCCTTGTTATGATATTTTTTTCAAAGAGTTAAGAAAAGTTGAATATTGTATTGATAATATTTTCCCAAGGTATTTATCTTTAAGTACTAAAATAAGGGAAGCTAGGCATTTCTCTGCTATTAATTAGGCATCTATATCGCAATAGAGATACCTTTGATTCCACTCTAAAAATTGCTCTGCTATTAGATAGGCATACATAACCCAAATAAAGATACTTGAATCACCCCTATTTCATGATTTTTATTTTTTATTTCCTTTGAACCTTTCTTTGAAGAAGGGTTTTAAACCACTAATGACTAGGTATATAGGAATGGATTTAAAATTAAAAAAAAAGATATCTTATTCATTATTTGACCTAACTCAGTGCATATTATCTCTCAAATAAGTATTAAATATATAAATGTACTTTTAATCTTTCAAAATGAGATGTATTTCTAAAATTTGCATGAAAAGATTAGATCAAACATCAATAATCATATAAACTTATCTAATTCAAATAAAACTTTGAACTTGATTACGACACATACCTTGATTTAAAAACTCCAAATGCACTATGAATTTTATACACCAAAACTATTTGAATGTGATTACCCACCCCCTGGATAGGATACTCTTGATGAAATAATGAAATTGTTGGATTGTTCTGAGTTTAAACAAACTAGTCTATGAAAGAAAAATAACTACCCTATAAAAAATGAAATGCTATAAATAGGAAATCTATCCTAATAAAGTAAGAAATTAATCTAGAAAGTAGGTAATATAATATAATAAAATTGGAAATATAATATAGGAAAACTATAAATATAATATAATTCTATCACTAAGGTAGAACTCTCTATCATTTAGAAACATTTTTAACTAGATCAACTATGAAACAATGCTTTAAAAACTACCCATTCAATGGAAAAACAAGATCACTACCTTAGAGGTCCTTTAACAATTTTTTTTTTACCTAGAATCTTAGAGATTTGATATAGTCCAATCCATAAAGGAATGAACTTCTCATGTTTACCTTTTTTCGTGTGCCTTATCTCATAAAAACACCATCTATGAAATATTGAAAGCTTTGATCTTGGATATTTTATCGAACCACATCTTGATAATGTATTGGTGCTTGTTAAAGCTATTTAATGCTTATGTTTGTGCATCCTTCATATGTATCTTAATTGAACTATCTCATATTATCCCATATAATCTTATGTGAATTGATATGTTAGTAGTTTAAGAGTGATGGGAAACATAGGTTTTTATCCTTACCCTAGTAGGAAAGGTGAATCCTTGAGGGCTTGCTTTTGCATTGTTCTATCTACCCATATTGAATATTTTAATAATATATTCAATTATCTTGGTTTTTTTTTCTGTTAATTTATTGATGAAATCAATAAAATTATTGTTAATGGACTTATAAACTCCACTCCCTTGTGGATAGTAATTTGATAAAAAAATTATTGTAATTTGATTATTCTAAGATCACTTAGTAAATTATGTATATTTAAATACATGTTATCAAGACTAGATAAATTAGAGTTCTAAATTTGGTTAGTATTTTATATTTTATAAATTTAATCATATATTGATATTTGGAATTATTCATAGATATAACTATTGTCCACCTAGTATAATAATTAGTAGTTGTTAAAATTAACTTGAGTACTATTGAAGAATTCATATTGAATAATCCAAAAAAGTTGATATTCCATTGATAAAAAAGGGAATACTTTGATCATAGGGTGTAGCAACATAGCACATGTAATTTCCTATTTTTGAATACTAACATTCATGACATATTCTTACGTGATTATGAGCATAACTGAAAATAGTAGGCCAATAATCTATTATCCTTTGGATCTTGTGAGTTGTAGCATTTCCATAAGGATGTACACTACCTATCTTATTATGTAGAATATCTAGGATGTTTGTAACTTATTCTCCCGAGACAAAGTTTAAATATATTCCCTCATTATTATTCATATACATACTCCTTTCTAAATCATGTAATAAGTTTATTTGAATGTGAGTGTTCACCTTTTCTCCTTATTCAACTTAATGGGATATGTACTTGTAAGTAGCTATTGGATAATGTGCACATACTAGTCACCTCCAGCTACTATGTTTCATTGATATGATTGAAGTGAATATGTTGTTTTCTAGTCATGAGAAAGATGGTTAATTAGCCTTGTATGATCTTGGTGGTTCTTATTTCAATATCAAAATCTTGTAATTTAGCCATCATTTAACACTTATTTCACCTAATTTTTGTTTTCTAAGTTCAAGCTCGACAAATGGGTCTAGAATGATGGTGTATGTCTTGTTTCAAATAATATAGTGCCAAATTTTATTCACTATTTTAATCAAGATGTATATTTACTTATATATCATTGAATATTTCATTTTTACATCCTTTAGATTAGTACTCATGAAGTTAATTCGGTGTTCAGTATCATCTAACTTTTGTGAGAGTACTGATGTTATAGCATATTTTAAATCAAACAAATAAAGAAATAAATATTTATTAAAATCAAGGATAATTAGAACTACAAATTGAGCAATAGCATATTAACATCCTAAAATTCCTTCTTGGATTCAATTGTCATATCTATTTTAGCATCTTACTTCAGCGTGGTGTTTAATTGATTGATAATATCTAAAATTCAAAAAATGAACTTTCATACAAAATTTATCTTTCCAAAGAAAGATTTAATTTCTTTTCTATTATTAGGAGGTATTGTATTTGAAATTTCCTAGATTCACTCCAAATCAATGGAAATCACATCATTTGTAATGTTGTGGCCTAACAATTTTCTTTTTATAACTCCATAAATGTTCTTCTATTAACACTCCATATCTTTTATACTTGTCATATACTTTCTATAAATGAGTCACATGGTTAGATTTGTTATTTAAAATCATAGTAAGATCATCCATGTCAATGATGACACATTTTCCAATGAGTCCTTAAAAATCAAAGTCCATGGCATGCTAGAAAATTTTTCTTTCATTAATTAGGACAAAAAACATCATTTTATATGCAAAAGTTGTTCCACTTGGTCACAAAATTAATCTTCATTCAATCCTCTAATTCTATTAATACTTTATTATAGTCTAAGAAACCATCCAAAAATGATATCATATCAGACCCATTGACCATTATAAATTCTTCATTCAAGGAAGGCAATAGATAGTTATCCTTTTTTAAGGATCTATTCAGATTTATAAAATCAATGCATAAATTGATTTAAACATTATTTTTTCTAATAGGAACTAAGTTGGAAATCTAAGTGGAATTACAGATTGGGAATATAATCTTAGCATCTAATATATTCTAATTTTTTTTTGAATAAGTGGATATAAAATTGGATTTACTAGCCTTTAGAAATACCCAAAGGGCTTACTTCCTTGATTGAGAGGAATGGTATGTGAAATTACTCTGGGATCAAAGATTTTGAGATACACAGGTAAAATTGATCACATATTTACATTCCATTAATAATTTATTCATTATCTATTTCTCACTTTTATAAACAATTAGGTCAATGCTTACATACTGAGGATGTTCATCATTTCCCATATTTTATTTCATGAATTTAGATTCATATTTTTTTGTTATTTCTATTTTTAGCCCGTGGATCCATGTCAAAATACCTTTTAAATGGTACTATTCCCATAGGTATTCTATTATATTTGAGTTCTAAGATACCATATCTCTCAACTCTTATGTGTTCATATGCTCAAACTCCCTTTCATCTATTATTTGAGATTCAAATGCTATATAACTATTTATAAATTATATAATCCATTAATCATCATCAAAAACTTAAAAAATTTGCACATTATCTAGAACTATGGGACAAGGAACCAACTCTACATAAAAATCCTACATTTTATATTCTTGGAGTGTTATAAATTGGCATCTAAAGTGGCCAACAAATCTACTATCTAGTTTTCTTCCCTTAAGATATAATTGATGTTTAATGCTTAAAATGACTCAATAAAATATGAATCCATGTGTTTATACCTTTTAAAGTATGAAATATTTCATTGATATTTACTTATGATCCGGTTGACAACAAACTTTGTATCATAAATATTAGTAGCTACTTGACATCATGTTTTTGCATAAATTATAAGCCCAAAATTATAGATTCATACTCTATATTTTTTTTATGGAAGGGAATATTAGCCTATATGTAATGATATATTTTTTCCCAACTAGGTTGATCAAGACTATGTTGATACCATAGCCTTGATTAGATATGGCATTATTGAAATGAAGAGTCCATGATTGTGAAGGATCTTCAAATTTTCATTAATGATGTTCATGATTTATATTAAATTTACAAACATATGCATAGGAGGATGAAAATTTGACCCTCATTTTTGGCATTATATTTTATAATCATGTACTTCATCTTTGGCTTTGGTCAACTCAAATTTGATTGGCTACTCCCTTCTTGGGTAACCACATGTGTGGTATATTTATGTCTAGTATCCATTCAATGTATTTTACCAATCATGACTCAATAAAAATACATAATCCTTAGGAATCTCAATGACCAAAATAAACATATACTATTAAAAATAAAGACTTGAATCCATTTATATGTGAACATTCAATAACTCTCCAACAACTAGGACTATTGTATTTTTTAATTATAAAAAATACCCTCTCAGACTTGTCTAGGGTTAACCATAACTCAATACAAATAGCTATAGGAATGACATTGGATGAAGCACTTGAGTCTACCAAAGAATTATGCACATTCTAATAATCAACAAAAAAAATATGGTACCTCATGTTTGTCTCGATGAAAAACCACATTAGTATGCATATATTTGGATTTATTAATGGATGAATTACTAGTCAATGCTTTCAATAAAAAAACCTCTTTTCTTAGTAATATGATCCAGCTCATGAAGAGTAATATTAGCCTTCATTTTCTTCATATCCTCAACTATATTGTATCGACTTTTATTCCATGAAATAATAACTTGTTGCTAATCATTTACATTTTGAGGGGGAAAATTATTATTACCTTTTAAATCTTGAGGAATAAATGATTTATTATTTAGAGGAATGGAATTCATGAGAGGTTATTGGACTTTTCTTCTCGTGTTATAATTATTCCATTGGAATTATTGGAAATCATGGATCTCATTTTGTATTCTCTTCTAGCTCATTCTCATTCTTAACTACGAATGGGAATTCATATTCCTCAAACATTATTCTATTATTAGAGGTATTTTAAGTATTAGAAGAATATGGATCTAACTAATTTGGATAATCTTCATACCCATCTATTTCCTTCTGAAATATTTCAAAAGTAGTGTAAAACTCTATAGAGTATAACTCACAATTTCGTAGTGATACTTCCAAGATATTTATTTTAGGAAAATTATAAGGTGGATGATGTTCTATATTATTTATAAAACTATTGACATGCCTATTATACCTCTATAATATGAGATTCTAGTTGGTATTTTATCCTATGGTGTTTTCCATATGCTTCTAGATGCTTATAAACTTATCTCTTAGCTTTTGTATCATTTATTGGATAACATCCAATTATGATTTTTTAGAATAAAAATAATGCCTTGTATGGGAGCATTATTAACTAATATCATGGCTAGGTTTTGATGTTGTTGATTAGGTAATGACACAAGATTATTTAAAAAATTAAGATTATAATTAGGTTGTACATGGGCCAAAGGTAAATGTGTATATACCTAGTTTTGATTATGAGCCATAAAAATCTTATTAGCATTAAAAATATTATTGAGGGTCAAGAAGTTAGGGCTAATATTGGGAATGGCCAAAGATTATAATTAGGGATTCAACTATCTATCAATATTGATAGATTTTGTTTAGGATAAAGGTAGTGAATTAATATTCATCAATATGTGTGTATCCTCTACAAAGTTAAACATAATCCTCATTTGTTATTCTACACATATCTAACACTCCTTAATCATCCCCATGCACTCCTATGCCTAAATTTTAATCACAACCTAAAGCAAAGGTACCATGCCTACTTATATACTTTTGTGTAAGGGTCACCTCAAATCATAGCTTGTGCACCTTAGTGTAAACTCTACAAATCATATTCATGCATACTTTATGATCATACACTCTCATACTCAGTTAATACTTAAGAACCCACCTTAGCATGACCACATGTTGGCCTACCCCAATTATGTGATTCAAAATGTGGCCCACCTAGATGTTAGATGCTAAATGAGGATCATAGGATTTAGAATCATTTAAAATAGCCTAGACATTAACTATTTAGACTATTGACAACTATCACATCTGAGAAGACATCAATTCACCTATCAATATCCTTAGTAATAGTTGTTTATCAGTTAATACTGATCTTTTAGACATGAATGTTAAATATGTAACATACACATATGGCTATAAAAACACAACTAGATTAATGTGATTTACATAGTTATAACATGGTTAGATTTATTTATGCATATGATTTGTATACATGCACAATACCAATTTTACTTTTTTTTCCCTATTCTTTCATTTATGAGTAAAAGTCAATTTTTTTTACAAGTAATAATTCCACTCCATTAAATGTGTGTTTGCTATTTTATCTAAATATATCTCCATACATTCACTCTACACAACCAAACTTATCTATCCTCTACACACTCAATCTTGGGCCCCATGGTGTAGATCATTGGGAAATGATCCACACTATGAAGCTCAAGATTGAGTGTGTGAGGGATAAATGAGTCTGGTTGTGTAGAGTAAATGTATAGAGATACATTCAAATGGAATAATCAAACACACATTAAATAGAGTAAAAGTCTTACTTGAAATAAATGCAACATCTATTCATAAATGAAACAATAGGGAAAATATATTATAATGTTTATAGTGTGTGTATACATAATATATGCACAAAGCAAGCTAACTATGTTATAACTACGATAATGGCATTGATATGGCCATGTTTTTATGGTTAGATAAACATGTTACATATTTAACATGTATGATTATTAGATTATTATTAAATTTTGTACAGATACCAAAAATGATTGTGATAGGTACATCAATCTCCTATTAGATGTGTTAGTTGACAATGGTATGAATAGTTAATGTCTAAGATGTCTTAAATGATTACCAATCTTGTGATCCTTCATTTGTGGATAATGACTAGTTGAGCCACATTATGGATCACATGGTCAGGGTAGGCCAACATATGGACATGCTTATGTGGGGCTCAAAATATAAATTGAGTTTGAGAGTAGATTCCTGTGAAGTGCACAAGCTTGGAAGCAATAGAGTGTGAAATAAGGTGCATAGGCTATAATATGAGGTGACAGTTACATAAAAGTCTATGAGTAGGCATAATACTTGTGTATAAGGTTATGAGAAAACTTCAATTAAATGAGTAAGTTGTGTTGAGTGAGGAGTGCAATATCTATGTAGAAGAATAAATAAGGAGTGTGTTTAGTTGTGTAGAAGTTACATAGATCACAAACCCTTATTAAAGATCAATTGTCTCTGTTATTTAAATGTATAACTGAGGAAACTATACTCAAAGTTGTTGAGAAGTGTATCACTTATCTTTATCAATGTATTTTCCAACCTTGACCACCTAGAAAATTTGATGTGTGCCATGGTGGGTGATTGTGTGTCTCACTTTTATGATCTAGTCCTCTCTTTAGGTTATACTTTTTTGGAGTCCAAATCATAAGGATGTTATGTCACTTCTATCTCAAGAAGTGGTAGAGTGTAAGGCTTGATAATTTTTTCATTGAATACTGGGTACAAGCCCAAGTATAGAGGGAGATCAAAAATAAATGCATTCTCACTAGATGCACATAAAATGGATTAAGAACTATTTCATAGAGGCTTGATCTTATGATGTGCATATTTAAAACATTCCTTCTAAAGGTGTAGTCAAACTTTATCACCAACTCAAAATGTATGAGTTGTGCAATATGCATCATAAAACTCCTTGTACTTTCCTTATGTTTAAGATATAATATATTAAACCTAATGATGGATGGATTGGATGTGTCATAAAAACTTATCATCTTTATTTGATTCCCATTATTATGTTTGTGACTTATTTTGATATTGTGTGTGATAGGATATGTCTATAGGTTCCAAGGTTGAAACCCAAGACATGTTTGGAGTGAAAAATCACCTATGGAGTTGTGTAATTTTTTTAAGCATGCTGAATGTATACGATATTATGACCCTAAGTGTGAACATGTCTATGGTTTTACATTCATAGGAGATGAAAAAGTGTGTGATAATATATGTAGAGTTACCCATACCCATCCTTCTTGGGTGAAATGACTAACAGAATCACATAATGTGAAGAGTTAGGCATGATCTTTCCCTAATCAAGGAGATCTTCTATCTAGATCCATTTTTCATCATTCTCCCAAATAAATATATGATACAAGGGGATATTTGGAAGAGGGGATCCATGAACCAAATTTATATGGTGATTTACTATGTAATGTGTTGGAAGACATTTAGGCTATGTGAATACTTTACTATGATACTCCAGTAACTTGTCAATTTATTATTAGTATGATGTTTTTTGAGTGATTTACACTACCAAAGTGTGCTTCATCTTCTATTATGTGGGTGTGTCAAGTTAAACCATGAGTAAAACAATTTTTTTTGCATGAGATACAAGATTGAGACATTATTTGGATAAGACTAAGGTGACTTTGGTCATGGGTGTTGAGTTAAAGAGGTGTTAGAAATGATCTTGTGTAAGGATAGTCCAACTTTTTTGGCTTGGCTTGATATCTATCTTCATAGTCATATAAATACATTCTCCCTAAAAATATGTCATAGACATTGAAAGGTGCAACATCATAAGTGATGTCATCCTCCATAGTATTGGCTTTATACTAGAAAGTGCACTATCACCCACCCTATATATCTTTTCCATTTTGTATCTACCCTAGAGAACATTGATTGGGATGCACAATAGTTGTAAAACAAAGGCACTGAATTTTTGTTTATGAAATGATGTCATTATGACTACCACTATTGATGATGGCATGGAAAGATTTACCCTCCACCTAGAAAATGATTTGGAAGAGATGTTCATGTTCTTCAGAGATGTCAAGCATAATGGTGCTAGTACTTAGACAAGATGAATCTAGATTAGTATTATCCATCGGTGTGGGTCCTAATGTAGACTATGTGATCAAGGTCTTTTTGAATATGACATTCAGAGCCATTATGGGTGGATGAGTGTTGGCTATAGCACAAATTATCACTTGACTTCTTCTTGTCTTTGTTTTAAGTAAATTGTATAGGATTCTTTGAGTGGTATACAATATTTTGAGGATACTCATATTTGTGAGAAGTGATGTGATTCTATGCATAAGTCTATGATATGGACTTGTGCAAGATTTGGGTCTTGTGCATTTTGTTGGATGAAGATGTATAATACTTCTTCATACATGCCTCAACTTTGACCTTGGAAGTGTTGAGATATGACTTCTCTAGAGTATCAAGAGTCAATAAATTCATCTTTCCATGGATATAAGATGAGATTCCACTAATGTACTTCAACCCCCTACATTGCTCACTCAAATTCTCTTTTAGGCATGTAGAGAAGTCATGGAATATGTTTTTTTAGTCTTCCATAGACTAATCATTGCATTGGAATACTTTTTGGAACTTGATGTATTCATATTCAAAGTGTTGGAGAGGGTATTATTCCTCATTCAGTGCATTAACAAAAGTATCATATGATTCAATTGGAATTCACTCTTGTACATGCTATGAACTAAAGTTATCCCACCAATGAATGATCAGAATGGAAATATTTAGTAGGTTGAAGGTGATCTTAGAATTAGTGAAGTAGTTTCTTAAAAATTATTCCTCAAGTTATCAAATCTAGGCATATAATGCTTTGTCATCAATATTGTAATCTAATAAAGGGATGTCTAAATTTTTTTGTAATTTAAATGGGGTTTGTTACTAAAAACATTATGGAGCATACTATTAAGATGTATGGGAAGGTTTAGGGTCAAGTTGCATCATTAAATCATGAAATTGACCAAAAATTTAGGTGTGTTGTGCCTCTAATGTGTATACACATAATATTTTCAACTTTATCAATTATTGATGCTTTCTCTCTTGCAAGAACCTAATGAGTCTCAATATATTTGAGTGCATTCCCTAAGGGGTGCATTGGGAAAGGGGTGGATAGAAAATTGGTGTTTCATAGTATTTATGTCCCTATACCACCACTTGATATCAATCCAATCATCTCCTAAAAACAATCCCCTAAGATTTTCCTCATTTTTTTCACCCTCCTGTAGTCATTTTCACTTCATTAGTCCCTTCCTAAGCCTACAAACCTTTCTAATGGTTTATGTTACATTGTCAACCCCATAATTGATAAAATTATTTAGGAAAGGGCTATCCTAGATGAAGACAAAATTTGTTTTTTATCTATAACAATACAAAGTTGATTGGGTTGACCCTATCAGCTAAAATTTTAGAAAGGTTTAGGGTTAGATTCAATTATATATACACATTAATTTTTAATTCTTAGAGAGGTAGTAAGAGTTAATTATTAATTATTTATTCTTTATAATATGTTATTTATCCATTTTATTAAGGAGTTATAGTTCAGGGTCTACACCTGGAGTAAAATCTTATTTATGGAAAAGTCTAGAATGTTTTGGCCTTTCTTAGTGATCCTTATAAACCAAAACAACCTCTTGTAAAGAACCTTTGGCCAAGGTATATATTGAGTCTCGATGTGTTCATATTCAAGGTAAGTATCTCTAACTTTGTTCCTCTATTTTAGTAGATATAAGTATCATAAGTAATGGTTTTTTAATATATTACTCTCTCCATGCATTATAGTCTTACCTATACATAGCTTATTAGGATTCTCTTATGCATGTTTAATTTTAAATTTATTGACCCCTATTTTATTCCACAAGTTTTGGTGAGCATTAGATTATACTTTCTTTTATTTGAATATACTTTTATGAATATGAAATCATAAGACCTACTTAGGGTTATTGCATAGATTTTCTTGACTGGAGGCTTTAGAATCCTCCCTAGTTATTTTATTCTGGTAAGACATCCCTTGATTAGGTCTATCAGATCCATCTTGGTCATGAACTTGAATATATAATGTACCAACATTAAAAAGTGTAAGAAATATTTATCTTATTTGAACTAGGATTAATTTATAAATCAATTGCATTTACCTTTATTATACGTTCTGGTGAACCCAACATATATCTAACACTTGTAAGTTTTTTTTATGCCATCATTTTGTCATAATATTATGTTTTTATATATTTTTAATATTATATCAAACCAATTGGTATAGTTCTAACTTTATATGGATAGGTTTAACACATAATCAATTCAAAACGACTCTATTATGTTTGTGCATGTCTTTTCCAAATACATGTTACTGGGTTAATCAGTTTGGCATAGTATTCTTCTTTAGTTCTATATTAGCATACATAATTGAACCAGTTGCCTTTGTTTATTATTATCTTGTGTTAACATATAGATATACAAACATTATTAAACTAGGTGAATTTGTTTTCCATTTCTTCTTCACTGTATAGGGTTTTGAAGACTTAGTTAATTTAGTCGACTCATTTAGAAATTTTTTAGAGAAGCATTCAAGCATCACAGCATAAAAATTTAAAATCTAAAATACTTAAAGCTCATCAAAGTTCCTTCCTTTCTCTCTTTATCATTTTATTTATTCTTCGAGTACTATTTTTCATAATTTTTTAGCCTAGAAAACTGTATCCCTATAGCTAATTGGGTCAACCTATTTGACATAGTTTTGCCATCAATCTTTTGTCTAAAAGGCATAGTCGACCTATTTGACTATGTTTTTATATACCTTGATTTTATATAATAATATCAACTCAGCTAACTCTATTATATATTTTTTGCATATAGTTTCACCTAAACTTACTTTGTACTATTCTCAATCAAATAATTCACCTTTCCTTTTTAGTTGTTTTCATGCTTAGAGTAACTCTCATAGATTAAATAGGTGGTTTTTCAAACTAATATTTTAGTTTCACTATTTGTATCCTTTACAAACACTACCAAATCACTTTACATTAAAAAAATATTAAACGTTTATCTTCTTAAGGCCTACCTACTTAGATTTCATCACCAAGGGGGAAGCTGACTTGGTTTTATAGCCAAGTATAAATATATGGTTGATGGTATATATTATAAAATCACCTAACACCCTTATCAATTCAATATTATGAAGTGAGGGGGTAGTCCCTAATACCAATCCAATACCATTGCCAATATAGTTCTCTTTCAGCCCAAATCACTTAAAATCAACCTTAAATTATTTTCTAGTTCATTATTTCAACCAACTTCCCTATCACATTAAAATTAAACCTTATTATAATCTAATAACACTTAAGATGACCAACTAATTATCATTTACTTTTCAATTGTTTATTTCTCTTTGATCATTATGTGTTGTATTTCAAAAATTGTATTGGTTAGCATTGGTGCAAGTTTTGTGTTATGTGTTCCAATTAGATTAACCACATTGATCCAATTACTTTTGTGCTTACTTTCACTTTTCTTCAAAATTATCTTGAATTTTTTCCCTAGTTTTAGAATACTATCATTTTGAACAATACAGTCTCTTATATATTGTTTACAATTCTTACTTATAGTACATATTTGACATATCCAACTATGTATCCTTATCTTATTATTCACTCCCATGTTCAAAAGTACACTATCAACCCATAATACTATGTATTAATCTTAGCCTATTTCACATTCATCCCTTCCAACACATAGTCAAATAGATTTGCTATGTCCCCTTCTCTTTATATTCTATTAATTTATTTATATGACTATATCAACCTAATTGACTTTGTACCTATTGATCAACTACATTATTTATTTGGTCAATTATGTTCCTATTTTTCAATCTCGTTTCCTAATCTCTAATCCTTTTATCAAGAATCATGAAATCCCCTATCATAATCTTTTTGGACATCCTAAATCCATTTAAACATTATAGGGGATGTTTTTTTATTATTTTATTTACTTCCCAAAAGGATCCTTGCTTTTTTTATAATTCTCTTCCCTCATCTTTAGATTGTTACATGGTTCAAATCACTCCACATAATGATATTGGTGGATCAGATCCTTTTCATAACAATCAAGATAATTCCCATCTTCAAACATCTCATCACAATTTGGGGGAGATTAACATAAGTCTATCCAATAACCCCAAATGGAATCTACTGTGAACTAGGAATTTGACTCAAGAGATGATGGTTAGTATCGTGTTACTTCCAAATTGAAAACAAAATAAAAGAAACACACTAACTAGCATAACATCTATAGTCCTAGACACTAGGGGGAGATTAGTAAAAAACATACATATGAAAATAATAACTAAAATGTAAAGGAAACCTCCTTTCATCTTCCTTTAATGATCTAATTATCTTGTTGAAGTGACTTGCTCAGATTGTGCTCTATGAGTCTCAATCAAAGGAGATTTGGCTATCTCCTCTTCTCCTTGGCACCTTTATGATGGATTTTGCTTTGGCTTGGATCACCAATTTGGCTTGGAAATATTAATTTATATGAAGATTTATAATCAATTCAATATTATAAATTTGTAGTATTCAAGCTCAAAATTCATGTTCATGGCTCTTCTATTTATAGATTTTTAAAATGGTTTAGGATCAACCATGACCATCCATCTAAAGATTGAGATGTGTGGCCATGAATTAATCTAATTATTTAATTAAATTTATAAATATCCCCCATAAATATTTGGGATAGAAGGGATTTTAAGAGGCATGGAGGGTCTTAATGAGGCATGGTGTGGCTTAATACTAATATTTTAGGCATGTATGGCCTAGGGATGCCTTCCCAAAAATGATGTCATTTGATGATGCAGATATTCAATATTCATTTCTAAAAACAAATATTCAAAAATATCCATGGAATTATTAATGAGGCTCATGAATTGAATCAATTAAATTTAAGCATGATTAGTCATTTTGGTACAAATTTTGGCCCTTTGGTGGACAAATTAATCAAATTAGTCAAAATGTCTTATTATTACCTCAAAATTTAGCTCGATTATAATTAAGATGCAATGTTAAATGCATTGGATTAATTATCCCATTTAGGATGTTTCCAACACAAAATAACAAAGGCACATGTCTTATTCAAGATGTTTGGTAGAAAATAAAAATTCAGATCACCTAGGTATAAAATTGTCATTTTAACTCAAAATGATCTGATCAAAGTTAGTTGCTTCATAAATTGCATTACCCAATTTAGTGATACTTTGGCCAAAATTGGAATTTGAATATAATAGGTTCACATCATTTATCATGTTTTAAATCTAAATTGTGCATTTTGGCAAAAATTGGTCAAAAACCTGGTTGGATGTTATTGGTGGCCAATTTTAGGTGTCTATAGTTTGCCCTTGTTTGGGAAGGAATTGCAAGCTATGAGAATAGTAACATCTTCTCAAAGAATGAAAAGGTCATGTATGCTTATAACTTTAATGATAATTGATGAACTATATGATGCCCCATTAAGGGAATAGTTGGCACAAGTAGGTTGGCAAATGGTCCCTCAAAAAGAAAGAAGTGAAACAAAGGAACCAAAGAAAGGAAGATGATATGGTGAAAACACAATGAGTTTTAAAAAGTATTAAAAATAATTGAGAATGCAAGTGAGATGGTGTAAAATGGTTTGCCTAAAGGTAGTTATAAGCATTATACCTTGATAGTGGCAATGTGGTATGATAACACAATGATTTTCCCAAAGGTAGTTGTAATAATTGAGAGGATGGAGTTACCCCAGTTGGGATAGACACATAAGATAAAAACATGCCCCTATTTGGGAGAAATAAGTAAATTTGATGAGAACATAATGATTTTCCCAAAGGTAGTTATAATCATTAATATATGCAGGTGAGACAATGTATAATGATTTACCTATAGAAAGTTATAAGCATTATAACCTGATAGTGGCAAACATGATTGATTGGCTAAAGATGATGGTAACTTAACACGAAGGGTAATGATGAATTGGAACAACCTACTAATAGGGAGATGATCATCCAAACTAATAGAGGTTGAAGTTATTTTGTGGTTAATTACTCTATTGGGATATGATTGGGATGTTTGTGCTAAGGAGATGTTGATGTTGCCCTTGCTGAGTAGACTTCTTGAAGCTAAATTTTGTTTTAGCACTTGATGATAATAATCATGATATAACACCATGATGACTAAGTTGAAATATGCATAGGGACTAAATCCTAAGATCCAATCTTTGATAAAAATAAATGCAACAAAGATATAAACCATGATGATAATGTAAACATATGAATATGAATGGATTTAGGTATAAATGCATGATGAATCACCCAATGAATACACACAGACCAAATAAAGGAAACAATGCTAAAATTAAATAAATAGTCACACTAACAACAAATAAAATAAGTAAAGAAATAAATAACAGTTAGTTTTAAAGTTAGTAGAAACAATACAACAAACATTTCCCCTATAAAATAGGCAAAAAATTAATTAAAAAAATTGATGGTGGGAATTAGAATAAAAGGAAGGGGTGGCTGAGTTGTCTCCATATGATCTAGGTAAGTGGGTGCTACCTACATAGTTCTATGGATGTAATATACAACAAAAACTTCAAGCCAAATGTATTTCTCCTAGGAAATGTGAAGAAAATGATATTTGAGGAAAATAAATAGAATGGATGTGATAGAAGAAAAGGAATGGCATTTAAAAATGGCAAGTGCATGGGAGAAAGGCCAAAAATGATGGGGAAACTAAATGATAAGTGATTTTCTTGTAACTTAGTAATGGTTTATAGAATCCTTAGGGCAAAGAAGTAGTCAATGTTTTTGGTTATTTCTAAATGATTTTACAATTTTTTTTGGAATTTTTGGAGTATCTCAACTTAATCAAGAATGACAAGACAATAAAAGTTTCAAGCTCACAAAATGATAAGAGAATTGGCTAGTTTGCACATAAAATAGTGAGATCATGGCTTAGGTTGCTCAGAAATTAGTGAGAGCATAGATTAAGTTTCTCACAAAATGATGAGAGCATGGTAGAAAGGGTGATTGAGATAACATCAACAAGTATCAAGTGATGCATACATAATCCCAAAGTAGGACCTCAAGTCACTATCATTTTACCTTATAGTAGAGGAATCTGACAAGTGTAGCAATCAATTCAAACAAAATAGGCATAGCTAGTATAAAGGCATAGTATGACATATAGAATGGATATTTGGTAAATCAAAGAATGATAAACAAGTGTTACCTCTAATTTATCCATAGGTAGTTATAACTAGGATACATTGGCATAGGTCACTGAGATTAATTTTCCCATAGGTGGTTATAATTAAGATCAAGACAATGAGAGAGAATGAAACATGAAATGAAGGATGCAACTACCAAATTATATCTTATTGCTCCAAAATACTACCTTTGTTTTAAATGTGCAAAACAACTACTAGAATGAAATATGAATCCTCTTGCTAAATTTGGTTCTAGAATGAATGAAATAGAACCAAGGTCATAGGGTTGGGTAAGGTGGGAGAAATCAACTCAATTTATGGAGAAAGTATAGTATAATGAATATTTGATAAGAAAAAGTGATAGGTTGATAGGATGGTAAAATGACATAGTACAAGGAAGAGTGATAAAATTATATAATGTGAAATGGTTCTTATATACAATACACCAAGTCATTCAAGCATAATACCAATTGAGGTAGATAATGTTCATTAACTCATCAATTTTATTTCTATCTGGTGTGGCCTGTTTGTATGCTCTTGTTCCAAATTTTATTGTAATGATGAAAGGACCAACCTAGATGGGTTTGAACTTACCTTTATACTTCTTTTCAACCATGGTATTCTTTTAGTTTTCTTTAAGGACAAGATGACCAAGTTAAAATTCTCTATGTTTCATGCATCAATTGTAGTGGCCTCAAAGTTGATTTTGATAGCCTTGGATATTGTTCACTACATCCATGTATTTCTCATCAAGTAACTCTATTTCTTGTAGGTGAGCTAATTGATAGTCATTATCATCTAGGACATGCTTGAAAGAAATGTGTAGAGATGGAAACTTAACCTCAATGGGAAAGATGGCTTTTGTACCATAAATAAGTAAATATGAAGTGGCTCCTATGGGTGTATGATGATTGGTATGGTATGCCCAAAGGGTGCATAATATATGAAGGTGCTAATTATGACTGACATCATTGATAATCTTTTTGAGAATGTTGATAGTGGTTTTGTTCAATTCTTCATCTTGGCCATTACCTTGAGGTTATTATGCCATATAAAAATGTTGTATGATGTTATAATTAGCATATAACTTATCGACATCCTTACTCTTAAAGGATATACCATTATAAGATATAATGTTGGAGGGAATACCATAGCAGTAAATGAGATAGTTGAATATGAACTTAGAGATTTATTTTCTAGTCACATAATTGAGGGTTGTAGCTTCAACCAACTTAGTGAAATATTCAGTGGTAGTAAGGATATGTTTATGGTCAACAGATGAGGTGGGATTGATATTTCTAAAGAGTTTAAGGCCCCATATAGAAAATGGCTGTGGTTTCAACATTATTTTTAAAGTTTTGGCTGGGGCATGAATTAAATTGGTATGCCATTGACATTTATCACACTTCTTTACATAAGTAGCTACATCTACATCCATCTTGGGACAATAATAACTATTATAGAATAGTTTTTTAGATATGATAGCTTTGTTAGTGTGGGCTCAACATGCACCGTTGTGAACTTCCCATAATGCTAGTGTAGATTTTATCAAAGTTAAACAATGAAGTAGAGTTCTATAAAAACTATGGTGGTAAAGGGTTGATCTAAGTAAGGTATAATGAGTGGTTTTGTGGATAAAGGATTTGGTTTGTTTTTGGGAAAGGTCAAGTGGTAAAACTTGGTCATAGAGGTAGTTATAAAGGTCTGAGTACTAGATAGAACTAGGACTAGTAATATCACAAATCATCATGATGGTTGAAGATTCATGAGTTTGTACTATCAAGTTCATGATAAGGAACTGACACTCTTTAGTTGTGTCTATTTATTATATAAAATATCCAATAGTGGCCATAGCATCTATAGTTTTGTTACTTACCCTTAGTATATACTCAAACTAAATGTCAGAAATCTATTATTTGAGAGTGTCAACCATGGCCTTATATGGAACCAACTTGTCATCTTTGATCTAAAAATAGTTTATAAATTAATTTATGATTAACTAAGAATCACCATAAACCTTGAGATGAGATAATTTCCATTATATTGATTGGCAAATCACTACAACAAGTGCTTCATTTTTATCCATGTTGTTGGTATAAGGAAAACTAATCCTAAATGATTTAAGGATTATATCCCCCTCTGGTGTAATAAATAAAAGTCCTACCCTTGATCCATGTGTTATGAATGATCCATCAAAATATAGATTATAGTGATGCTCTAAGAGGTGTGTCAAAGATGGTCATTATGGATTAATCAAGAAATTAGAAAGTGAGTGGCTTTGTATTAGTAAGGGGTGATTCAACAAGTTGATCTACAAGAACATGCCCCTTAATGGCCTTTTGATTGACATATTAGATATCAAAATCACTTTGAATCATGATCCACTTGGCCATGAAGCCTTGTAATGTTTTTTTAGATAGTAGATACTTGAGCATATCTACTTTTGAAATAACCATGGTCTTATTATTTAACATGTAATGGCACATTCTTTGAGCTATGACGACCATGGCTAAACAAGATTTTTTTATGGGCATATAATTGTGTTCATATGTGACCAATGTAATACTTAAATAGTACATGGAATGTTCTTTCCTATTGTCATTATGTTTAGCTAAAAGTGCCTCCAAGGCTTTATCAGTGGTTGATACATATATAAAAAATGGATTTCCTAGTGTAGGAGGCAATATAATTGGTATATTTGCTAGATAATACTTTAGCTACTAAAAAATTACCTGACATTGATCATTCTAGTGAATATGACACCCTTATTTAGAAGATGTGTGAAAGGGTGGAACTTGTGTGCTAATTGAGATATGAAGCATCATATTGACTAGATCTCACCCTACAAACTATAGAGCTTCTTCAAAGTATTTGGTGGTTTCATCTCTATTATATCTTGGACTTTGGCCACATCAACTTCAATGCCTCTATGAGACATAATAAAGCCTATAAATTTACCTAAGGTGGCTCTAAAGACACACTTATTAGTATTAATTTTGATTTTGTACTCATGTAGTCTTTCAAATATTCTATGTAGCATTGCTAGGTGATTGACCTTGGTCTTTGATTTGCCATGAACTTCATCGATAGAGTCTTCAACAATATCATGTATCATATAATGAAATATGATGGTCATGTCTCTTTGATAGGTGGCCCCTACATTCTTAAGACCAAAATACATAAGTTAATAATATAATTTTCCCCATGGAGTGGTGAACATTATTTTATGTTAGTCTTCTGGTGCTATTATGATTTGATTATATCCAAAAAAGTCATCCATTAATGAGAGCATTTCATAACCCATTATGGAGTTGAAGATCATGTCAATGTTTGGCAATGTAAATTCATCCTTTGGGAAAGATTTATTTATATCATAGAAATCATTATAGATCTTGATTCTTTCTAGTTTTTTACTAATTGGTACAACATTAGATATCCATTATGAGTAGTCAATAGATTGAATATATCCTACTTTTAAGAGATTTTCTAATTCTTTCTTTACTAATATAGAAATATGAGGATCCATCTTACATAGATTTTGTTTTACCAGTTTGGCATTAAGATTGACCACAAGGTGGTTTAGAGCTAAGGTAGGGTACAAACCTAGCATGTCAAAATATGCCCATGTAAAAATATCTACAAACTCCCTCAAAAGGGATATAAGGACCTCATGATCCTTCTCAATAAGGTAAGTTCCTATCTTAATCCACTTCAGGTCATCTGGGGACCCAATGTTAACCTCTATTATATCTTCCACTAGAAGGGTTAAATTGTCTTCAAGGATAGTGGGAAAATATTTGAACTAGTTGGCAACATTAGAGTCATATGCTAGGATTAGCTCTTCAAGTTCCCCTAGGCATGATGAATTAGAATCCCCCAATGGAAGGTTTGGCCATGTAAAAAAACTATTGGAAACTCCTAAATTATTCTATCAAAACCTTTTTATTCTTCAAAACTAAACTTAGACTCATAGGAAGGTTGAACACTCCCATCTAATGGTGCCTAATATGGGTTTTCACCACTTGACTAGCCTTTTTCTTTACATTTACCCTAGTTAGAAAACACCTCAAAGAGGTATTCACTTTAGGACCTCAATGTTTTAATTATTTGCTTTTGGATAAGGGTGTTTGCCTGCTCTCCAAAATATCCTATAGGATCCAACTTGATTAAGAACCCTAATTTATGGTCCCCCAATGGAACTTTGTCTCTAAGGCCAAAAAAATCACAAAAATCCTCATCATTTTGAAATGCATCAATTGGTATGTCGGACTCTTTCTAGTCCCAGTATATTATTTGGGTGTAATACAATGGTAGTGGGTTTTGATGAATGATTGGAATAAGTGTACAAATGGAATGGGTGTCAAAAAAATTGGTTTCAGCTAGGTCATGAAAAAGGTTATGATCAGACTCTGCTTCACTATCGACATCTTCATCACTAGTCAATGGTGATGGAACATGAGTAAGGTATATGGAGTCACCCCCAGGTGGTTTAAATCCATGTCCATAGGGTATTTTGTATCTAGTAATTGAAATTGGCTCTAGTGTTCCTTATTGATTATGTCTGAGGTTTCTTCCTTCATAGTCTTGATTATTCATGATCCTATTTGGAATAGGATACTTTGCATTATCATAACAATCAGCTTGGTTGTCATTGTACAACCATGATTCATCCCCTTTAAGAGGGTTAGGTTCTAGGCCAGATGTTGGTACAAACATGACCGGTCCTTTACCTTTGTTCTTTTGTTGCCATTTTAGATGAAGTGGCTTAGATTTAGGTCTCCCAAAGGAATTTGGATTCTATGTAAGGTTTGAAATATGAAAGATGTCATGGGTCACATACTCCCCTAGGCCATTAGGCAAGATAGTAAAATTATTGGATACTTCAAGAGGTGGTATGTGGGAAAGGGAATCAAGGGTATTAGAATCAATGTAGTTGTCCTTTAATGGATCAAGAAGTATTTCATTTTCCTTATCCTTCTTGGCCACTAGATTCATGCCAAAGTGATAGTTATAACTCTTGAACTCAACCTCTAGGTGCTTGTAGTGGTTGTATAGATGTAAATCTCCTGGTATACAAACTTCCATCTTTGAATGGGAGAACTTGATACATTGGTGTAATGTTGATGGGATTGCATGAATTTCATGTAACCAAGGTGTTCCCAAAAGTATATTGTATGATAAATTAAGATCAAGCACATGGAAAAGTGTATCATGGGTCAAAGGCCAAATGATAAATGGTAAATAAATGGTGCCCTATGATTCTATTTCCTCATTATCATATTCTTTGATGTTTATTATCTCTATTTGATGATCTACCATTATGTACCCAAGAAGCTTCATGACCTTAAGAGACATTATGTTTAGATCTGACCCATTGTCTATAAGGATACATTTCACTTTGTGCCACATTATGAAAAATTTAATGTGTAATGGGTTATTATGTAGTTGGCCAAGTGATAACATATCACTTTAGTTTAAATAGACTTACTGGGCTAGAACTAGGTGTCAAACCAAAGCTTGGAATGTATCATGGGACATGTCACTTAAAATAGTGGATTGGCTCAAGAAGTCATTTAAAATGTTTTTTTGGATTATGAATGTATGAAATAAATCTAAAATGGAGATTTGTGTGGTTGTATTTTGTAATTATTCCATAATGTCAAATTTATTATCTTCGTTAGTGTTAAATGGCTTATTCTAAGGTTAAATGGCTAGTTGGATAATTAGTAAGTGGAAGATGACTATAGGCTTGGGATGGTAATCTTTGACACCTGAGTTATGATTGTAAAATTAGGATTAAATATAGTACCATTATTTCTAAAAAATAATGGTGATGGTGTAGGACTAGATACGATAAGTCTTGATTTCTAGTGCACTTGTGCATGGTCACAAGGCAAGGATGAGTTATCGATATAAGGTCTAAAAATGGGAATCCCTATTTACCTAGTTCACCTATGTGTGGTCCTAGTCAAAGAATTATTATCAAAGTGATTGGATTGGATGGATTGGTTTGGTCTCATCTAATTAGAATTTGGTCTAGGATTAATGGAGATGGTATTATTTCTACCTCCTACAATATGTCTTACAACTCTATTGTAGTCATGTGCAACTGTATGATAGGTTTGTTGGATGTTATCATTTTGACCTTGGTTATATCCATCATTATAGAATTTTTGGCTCTATTATTGGTTCTAATAGTTTGGCCTTTGATTTTGATATTATTAATTTTGATGTGGCACTGGGTATTATTATTTTTGGGGTTGCTCTCATTATTGGTTATGTTGTGGAAAGGGGTTTTGATAAATCCCAAGAATTTGATTAGAGGTGGAAGCACTACCATCCAATGTGATCTCCCCATTCTCTAACATATTCTCAATCAAATGCTTGATTTTCACATATCTTCATAAATTGTTCCCATTGACCTGATGATACTTATAGAATTAATTTTTATGGAACCAATCAGGATAAGGAATGCTTTATGGATAATGATTTTGTATAGGCTAACTAATCAAATTAGTGGTGGTGAGTTTACAAAACACAAATTCAATAAGTTTTCCAAGGTCACTAAAAACATGGTGAGTAGGCACTATTATCCTTAAAAGAGGGACTTGAAATGGTAAAGGTGGTTTCATTTATTGTGTGGGCCTAGGTTGTTACATTTGTGGTGTTGGCTAAAGAGGTTGTCATGTAAGAGTAAGTTGAAATGGTCACACAAGCTAAGTAGATGGTGTTTTCACCATTTTGACATTGTGTGACTAGGTTACTCCATCTTCCATAACATTCTTATTACGTTTGAATTTATTTGATCTATCTTGGCTATTAGCCTATGTTGGTTGTGATGCTTATATTTGGGATTGTTTCATATTTTGGACATTTCCCTGATTGGTACCTTGATTATAACTAGTTGAAGTGAGCTTGATGATTCCTTTATTAATAAGAGATTGGTCAATCAACAAAACTTTATTAATGGTCTATTTGAATGTATGCATAAATTTTAGTTTCATATGATAAGCTATCTCACTATTAAAATTTTTAGTAAACACAATAGCCAATTGTTTATCTGGTAAACTATGGGTGAATCGGCTTGCAAGGACTTTCCATCACTATAGATAACTCACAAAACACTCACCATATTTTTGATTTACTACATGAAATCAACCAATGAATTCTCATGTTTGAGATTGTAGAAAAAGTGTTGCAAATTTTTTTATTAGAGGTCATCAAAATGTGTTACTAAGTTCTTGGTCAACTTTAAAAACCACTCTAAGGCTTGTCCTCCTAGACTCTTTGGGAAAAACATAAAAGGTATATGTCACTATATGCCACTAGCTGGCATGTGACAAATAATTTCATTAAATGGGATTTGGGGTCACCTTTCCCCTTATATTTATCAAAATTTTGGGGCTCATATCCTAGAGGAAATGAAATATATAAGTATTCCATGTTAAAAGGATAAGAACACACATTGTCCAACTTAAACTTTATCTTGTTTCCAAACTTGGATAGAAGTGATTATATCCTTCATCTATTGTAATTTTTTTGGTAGGAAACTTTTGGGAATATTGGCCTAGGTAGATGGTTTAGTAGTTAAAAATGGATCATTTAAACTAGGGTATAATGGACATATTTTTTGGGGTACAATGGATTGGTTTGGAAATGAAACAAGAATATGCATACATGGATTCTAGTTTGACTATTAGAATTGTGCATGTTGTGGTGAAATATTCTAGTTAGGGTTGGTTATGAAGGTTTGATGTTGATGATTTTGTGGTTGGTATGGAGGGATATAACTATATTATTGTCATTGTGTTTGAAAAGGGACATGGTACTGATTAATCAAAACTTGTTGTTGAGTGGGAACTTGTGAACCAAGACCTTGTTTTTGAATGAGTGGCACATCTTGAACAAAAGGAAATTTTTACCTAGTAGGTACTTGAGAAACATTAAAACCTCATTATTGCATGAATACCTATTAGGAAGTGAATGCATGTTGAAGATTTGACATCTTTCACTGACCAATATTTATACATTTTTGGTTAGACATCATTTGGTTTTGAATTAGCACACTAGCCTACGATTGAAGATGTATGTTTACTACTACCTGATGAGGTAGAAAATTAATTTCCCCTTATTGAGGTAAAAACATAATAACTTACTAATCATTTGCAAAAAACATGATAGTGGCATATGTTACCTACTAAGCAAATTTGAAGTAGGTTACCACAACTTTTGAAGTATCGGTATTACACTATGAGTCATGGGATTTCTTAATGGAATCACAGGATTGTCGGTAAACCATAAGCATTTAAGAAACAATACCATAAATCTTAGAGTCATAATTTTTTCGAGTCATAGGATTACTCTATAGAATAGTAGGATTGCATTATGTGAACTCGATACTTAATTCTCCCAAGTTTATTATTTCAAACTTAAAATAGCTTTAAAGCTAAAGGACACACTAACTTTTTCATCATAGGGATAACTTGAAATTTTTTAAAACATGCTCTTTAGACATCTTTTGAATGTTTAAAATGAACCTTATTTTTGGGCTTAATAAAAAATTTAGATTCTTAAGTGAATGCTTTGATAATTATGCTTTCAAAGTTACAACTTAAGACCAAGGGGTCAAAATAACATCACCTAAATTTTCATTTGGTAGTTAAAATTGAACTCATTTGTCCAAGTTTTGTATTCAATAGTTACTTAAATTAGTGTTTGATTGGAGAAAAGAGAGATATTGCAGGTATGCTCTTCCATCCATCCCCTTTAGGGAACTTTTAGAATCAAAAGAACCATCTTTATTGCCAACATGCATAGTCCAAGGCATAGAAATAATCTTGTTTACAGCATTCCCCAAAAACTCACAATAGTATTAGGTGATTTTGAGGTGACCATAAATTATTTTTATTTTAAATCATTTATTTTATGCCAACTTGGATTGTGAGGGGGACTTAATTACCTTCCACAAGTTCTATAGGGAATATTTGACTTGATATTTTAGCTCTTGACATCAACTTCATCACCCCCACTAAATTTTGAGGTTTGAGTAGTTAAACCACCTTCTAGTGTTGGGTTTATGCACACAAGATGTATCTACACTTTGGATATTGCACTACACTGAGCAAGTGACATATGTAGTGGTTGCATAAAGGGAAAGATATTTTTTCAATAAGCCAAGTGCCATGGAAACCCAATTTAAGTGTGTTTTTGTTACATCATGGTGTGAAAGTCATTGTACAATTGATCCATCTAGAAACCATTTAGAACTTTTAGTTTTTAGTAAAACCCCACTTGCCACAGAAGTATTGTTGGTGTAAGGTATGCATCAAGGTCCATGTCATAGTATTTTCATTTGAGAGAAGGGGGGTGTAAAAACCCTAATATAAAATTCACATCTACTTTTGGATGAACACTTAAAATCCTTTCAAATGATGTATATATATGAATTCCAATAATACCATGAAACCTTGTCAATTTATAACTTAGAGAGATTAAATAGTTGATTTTATCCTAAATTAATTTATCTTATTTGAATTCAAAAACATAGTGTTAACAAAACAACATAAACCAAACACATGGTCCCCAATTTGTTTTTGAGAAAGGAGGTGTTATGTTGCCCATGTGAATAATCACTTTTGCCTTGTTAAAAAATATCATAAACTTTGAGTCATATCATCCACTTTGGCACAATTATGTTACCTAATTAAGTCTATACCTTTTTACCAAAGGTTTTTTAAGTATATTTATAATTCACATTCGAATTTTAACCTTTCTAAGTTTTAAGGGTTAATGTGTCAAGTGGGTTCACCGTTTGCACATTAAACTTGTTTTAACTTAGGTTCAAATTTCCATTTGAATTGAAGGTTGTTTAAGACTCATAATAATTATCACCACTTGGTAGACTTAAATCACCTTGTGCAAGTGCTTTCACTTTAATTCTATGAGTGAATTTTTCCTATCCCATTTTGCCTTGAGTTCATTTTGTGCAAACCTCTTTGCCTTAGAGAAATTACCAAAATTTTGAGAGTGTGTGTATCACTTGTAAAGGGTAGTGTTACACTACCAAATTTTTGAAACATATTTGCCTTAGAGTTTTTGAAAAAAATATTTTGTTACATATTTTGAGTATTTTAGCATTGTGACACTTCTCAAAACATTATTTCATAGAAAATTTTGCATAGAGTCCAAAATTTTCCAATATTATCCAAACTAAATCTAAGTTTACCTTCTGAATCTTTGTCTAGCATAATTATGGCATTCACTTTTGTCTATCTTATTTGTCAAAATAACCTAGATTTGTGTTATTATTCTAGAGAAAATAAACTATATTGAAGTGCCTTTTGTTTTATACCTCATAATTATTGATCAAGTTTTTATGACCAAGAGTCAAATGCCTAGTTTTTGTTAGAAGTGTTTCAAATCCATTAGATTAAAATCTCATCTATTTCAAAATCTAGCTTTTGACACCATTTGGCCAAGATTCCTAGCACATGTCTTGTTTGAGTCTAGCTTTTGATGCCACATTTAGATAAAAGACCTAGAAACTTTTATTTTCTTAGATTAGACTGATTTGAAACACTTTGACCTTAGAGTTTGGAATTTCAATCTTAGGTCCATTTACTTGACCCTTTTATATAAGATGTGTAATGTTAGACACTTAACATTAACTTATTTTATCACAAATATTTGCATAAGCCTTTCTATCCTTTTTATAAAAATTAGACCAAATTTGAATCATCTTTCTTTAGACATTGTCTGTTTTAGAGTTTTTAGAACTCTTTGTAAAAACACATTCATTATGTATTCCAACATGTTTTATTACACTTTTAGTGGACTCATATACAGTCTAAGGATTAGTCATATGGCCATGTAAGAAGAAATGGTGCAAGACCCCTATGCAGATAATGTGTGTGTTTTTTTTTAATGAGATAGATCCTTATATTCCTCATAATACTCAAATAAGGGCACAAACCAAGATCCATTGGCTAATTATTTGGTTAATACTCCACCACATTTATAATAGGATCAAGAAAAAAATATGAAATACCTAGATATGGTACCTACAATTGAGGAAACTTTTCCCCAAAAATTGTACTCTATTAATGCACTTTCCATGTATGATCCTTATTAATTTGAATGCCATTTATTAAAAAATAAATATGAAATGTTTGTTAGGGCCATAGAAGTAGGGGCCAAGTTCCTGGCAGACTTCCCCCATGAGAATCTACCAAGTCTAGTAAGAATGCCTCATAATATGATGTATAATCAATAAAATTATTCTAGCAATCCTTTATCTCTAGTCCAAATAATGTATCAAGACCTTAGTATGATTTTAAAATGCAAGGACCCCGTGGAGGATAACTTTGTATAAATGCAAACAACATACCAAACCTACTTGAACCTAACACATAATTTTAACCAAATGACCATGTCAAGTAGGCCTATCATAGATTTAGTCCCCTTAACTGGAGTGTTAATAGAGTTGATTGGTCAAGACAATCAAGGTACAGACCCATTTATGTAAAATAATTCAATTGATAACTTATTTCATAAGCCAATGATTGAAAAAGTATCTTTTTTTCTATGTATAATAGTGGCCAAAACATAGTGAATAATGTACAAGAAACATCCTATCTAAACCAAAGTGGTTATAATACAGAAATAATTAGCCAACAAAATGTGTTTTTAGTTAACATTATAAGTGGTTTTCAAAATTAGGGAGTAGGAATTTCTACATCCCAATCTCAACTAGTTATTTCCAATCCTTAACGAGCCAATTCTTCAATTACACAACCAATAGGAGTAGGTAGCTAGCCAATAACCAATGTTGTGCCTCAATAAAAAAATGTGATTAATCTTGCTCCTCCTTAAAAAGTGATGAGTGGTATTCCACAACAACAAGCACAATCTAGTGTACCAATATAACAGACCCTGAATATGTTGCCACTTCAATAGGGGGAAACTAATGTCCCACTGGGCATGCCATTATTTGAACTAGGAATTTTACTCAAGATAGAATTGTTAGTATTGTGTTACTTCCAAAATTAAAACAAAATTAAAGAAACACACTAACTAGCATAACATCTCTAGGCCTAGACACTAGGGGAGCTTAGTAACAAACATACATATGAAAACAATAACTAAAATGCAAAGGAAACCTTCTTTCACCTTTCTTGAATGCTCTAAATAGCTTTCTGAAGTGGCTTGCTCATTTTCTCAGTGAGTCTCAATCAAAGGAGGTTTGGATACCTCCCTTCTCCTTGGCACCTTTGTGATGGAATTTGATTTAATTTAGCTCACCAATTTGGTTTGAAATATTAATTTGCATGAAGGTTTGGAATCAATTCAACATTATAAATTTCATTATTCAATCTCAATTTTCATGTTCATGGCTCTTCTATTTATATATTTTCAAAATGGTTCAGGATCAACCATGACCATCTATCTCAAGATTGAGATGTGTGGCCATGAATTAATCTAATTATATAATTAAATTTATAAATATCCCCCACAAATATTTGGAATATAGGGGAATTGAAGAGTCATGGAGGGTCTTAACGAGGCATAGGGTGGCTTAATCCTAAATTTTTATGTATTTATGGCCTAGGGATGCCTTCCTAAAAAATGATGTCATTTGATGATGTAGATATTCAATATTCATTTCTAAAAACAAATATTGAAAAAGATACATGGAATTAGTAATTAGGCTGATGATTTGAAGTAATTATCTTTAAGCATGATTAGTCATTTTGTTGCAAATTTCGGCCCTTTGGGGCACAAATTAATCAAATTGGTCAAAATGTCTTACTATTGGCTCAAAATATGACTAGATTAGAATTAGGATGAAATGTGAGATGTGTTGGATTAATTATCCCATTTAGGATGTTTCCAATACAAAATAACAAAGGCACGTGTCTTGTGTAATATTTTTTTTATAAAAGAGCAATTCAAAGCACCCAGGTACAAAATTGTCATTTTGACTCAAAATGATCTGATCAAAGTTAGTTACTTCATAAATTACATTGGCCCATTTTGTGATACTTTGACCAAAATTAGCACTTGAATATAATAGTTTCACATAATTTATCATGTTTTAGTGTTTTTAGGTCAAATTGTGCATTTTGGTAGAAATTGGTTGAAAGCCTGGTCAAAGGTTACTGGTGGCCAATTTTAGGTGTCTACATCCACCACATAATAACCCTTCCCCTAGCACAAATTTGGGGAGTCCTTTTAAAAACTAAAATACACTAATTTATACCACTTATATTCTTAAATATATAGTGAAATAAATGAACATAATGAAAACATATAACACCTCCCAAATTATACAACTGCAACATCATTTAATCAACATGGCTAATCAACCTTCCATTCTTCCCCCTCAAAACAATCTAAATTTTATTATTTCACATCTTAGAGATGATTTGGGTAATGTTATCCCCCAAATTACCATGAATAATATGATGATATAACACATCAAAAATGATCCTTTAGGCACATTTATTATATATATTGATATTGGTAATATATATCCAACTATTAAATATGATGGAACTAAAGACCCTACATCTTTTCTTAAGGAATTTGGATATATTTATAAGGAGTAGAACAAAATTAATACTTTATCCACAACTAGAATTTTAGTTAAAACTTTTATTGGCAATGTATTATAATGGTACAATCAACTTTCCCAACATTCCATATGAAAACTAGAGGATTTAGTCAATCCTCTAGTTAAAGAGTTTGAACACAATGATCTCATTGAGAATTGCCTTAGCCATTTCATCAATGTTAAGAAATGTCCCACTAAATTAATTAATGATTTTATCAAAAGATGGAAATATTTATCTCATAGGGCCAATGATAACATGATTGATGACAATTTGTTTAAACTCTTTATAATAACATTAACTCCTTCACTTGAATATAAGGTTAAGAGTTTTGCTCCCCAAATGTTAAATGAATCTCTTGACCAAGATAAACATCAATAATTCTAAATGAAATAGTTTTAACCCAATATTAAAATCATTAAAGTATCTTTTCAAAATTCATCTAATGTGATAACAAAGAACCCTCCTTAACCCGAACTAGGCATTGTCAAAGCCAACAATCCCTAATCCTCTAATATGCCATTAACTGTACAACAAATAAAATTTTTTTAGCACCCTATAAACCATTTACTTATCCCAATAATCCTCATAAATGGTATGACCCTAATAAATTTTGTTGGTTACACACCAACATAGGTCATTCCCATGATAGATGTAGAGGGCTTACCAAATTGTATGTCTCTTATATTCTTGGTTATTCATTAAATCATGATACCATGATTCAAATTTGTCATCAAGGTTACAATCATACTTCTAAAAAATTCCAAGATCCAAAAGCTTATTATTCTAACAACCAAAAATATTTTTTTCACATATAACACTCAACAAGATAATAAGGATATTTGTGAAATTGACATCGACTATGATCAATATTACACCAATTCTCAATATGTTAACACAACTAAGTTTAGTTATCAACATAAATCAGCTCATGAAGATCTCATCACCAAACCTAAAAAACCATATTTGGAAGAGAAACTCCTATAAGATACTACAACTACTCAATTAGGTATAGAAACCAAGGAGGAACCATCTCCTCCTTTTGAACCTCAAACCACTTCTCTTCCTCCTAAAAATATTTTAATTTATAATCTTTGTGTTGATTCTTTTTTCAAAACCCATTAGAACTTACTAAAATAAATCAACTCCACACCTTTAAAAATTTCTCTTATGGAGTTATTTTGTACCTATAATTATCATCATAAGTTCTTCATACAATAACTTTAAGGCATTAAAGAACTATCTCCCTTATAACAAGAACCATCTTCTTATGAGCCTCAACAAACCAAAGTGTATACCATTGAATCCATTTTTACTTCTTTGAAACCCTCCATAGAGTTCCTCAAAGAAGATATGATCAATGATGAGATCCTCTTTTGAGCTGATGATCCACCACTCTTCATAAAAATAACCATTTATACTACCTTCATTCACAAAGTCCTAGTAGATGAAGGGTCTGGTATTAATGTGACATCTCTATGGCTCATCCAATAATTTGGCTAGATCATGTTAAACAAACTCGCTTGACATGTCATGTATTTGACAAAAATAATCAAAATCCACTTGATTGTATTTGTCTCCCTCTTATGATTGGAAATAATATTATATGAAATAAACTCATGGTTTTTAATTTACTATTATCTTACAACACACTCTTAGGATGCCCATGTACTCATAGAATGAGAGATATCACTTCTTATGGAAGATAATGTATAAATTTCATTCATAATGGCAAAAGGTATAAACATGAGGTTTATCCTACCCTTAGAGTATTTAGGTTCCAAATCCCAAATATCAATATTAAATTTACACCATTCGAAAGATTAACAATTCTCCTTTACCTAAATTCATCAACATGAATCCAAATTTACATGTCACTCTTTATGATTCTAATGATGATGAGCCTAATAAATTTAAAAATAATTTAAAAACTACCAAGCTACCTCCTTACGTCTCATCGTGGATACCTCCCTCTCTATTTCCTCATGATCACACCATCTCTCTAATTGATAAGGTCACTAATTTCCCCCATCCATTCAATGCTCAAGAAGTATCTCACATAGAATATGATGTCACATGCAATGATTATGGAGTGGATAAAATATTCCAAGATCTTTTAATCATTTCTCCATGTAAATTAAGTGATTTAGGCATCTCACCTTCTAAAGTTCCCCCTAAATCATAAACATGTACAATTTCTCCAAGTTTTGATGATAACAAAATCATGGCCCAAGATCACTCATGAGACTTGGATGTTCAACATTATCAGATAGTCTATTTCAAATACATTATTTTAATTATGATGTTCATACCATTTTTATAGATTAAAAATCAGCACCTGAAGGTCATGTACCTATTTTTAATTATCCACTTATTGATACCCCTTGATTGGTAAAACAAATATTACCTTATTAACCTCCAAAAATTCCAAAATATTCTCTTCCTCCTACTAAACCAATTATTCTCTCCAATCTTCTCCCTACCAATTATGCTAACCATAAGCCAATTGAATCAAAGATACCTTATTTAGTTCCACCTACTCCTGAGTTTACATTAGATGCCAAAACCATAAATTTATTCCAAGTACATTGTGAATATGACTGCCATGGTAAAAAAATTATAGATCTCTAAGTAGATGTGTAGTATTATGGTCTTCTTCCCACTTTGTGTAGTATAATGGTATTATAGATCTCTAAGTAGATGTGTAATTCTTGAATTGTTTCATGCTCTAGAACCTCAAATTCCTTGACATCATAAACTTGGGAGTTTCAAGAAAAAAGTCCTTTTTAACAATTTCATCAGTAACAATGATATTAAAATAAATCATATTTCATCTTTACCTAATGTGCCATATCATTTCTAATATGGAAATTTTATGCTTATCGAGGAAACTACATGAATCAAATATGGCACTAGATCATGTCCTCAACTAATCACAGTCTCTATAGAACTTAAACCAACTAAATATGTAGTTTATTATTTGATAAATATCATGAGAATTTTGATTATTCTTATCAAGACATGCATGACATTTACCATAACATCATAATTCACAATATCATCACCTATTTAGATGTCAAACCCATACGATAAAAAAATAGAAAATTTCACCTAAATTTTCTAATTTATGTCATAAAAAAACCATTAAAATTATCGATGATAAGTTTATCAATCCTATGGACTATTCATAATGGGTATAAAACATTATCCCTGTTCATAAAAAATTCACCATGGTCATTTGCATTTGCGTCAATTTTTGTAATCTCAATCTTGCTTATCCCAAGAACAACTTCCCTTTACCTTCCATAGATGACATCATCAACTCCAATGATGGATATGAAATTTTTTCCCTTATGGATGGTTTTTTGGGTTATAATCAAATTCATATTGCCCCTGAATATCAATATAAAACAACTTTCACCACAAAATAAGGCATTTATTATTACATTAAAATTCCCTTCTACCTCAAAAATATTATATCTGCCTATCAACGAGTTATGAACCACATTTTACATGACCTTATCCATAATATTATGTAAATATATGTGGATAACCTCATTACCAAGTCTAAAATCTGCAAAAATCATCCTTTTGATCTTGTTATGATCTTTGATCATCTCATCAAATATAAAGTTAGGCTAAACACCAATAAATGTTCCTTTGGCATCACATCTCATGGATTACTAGGTTTATGAGTCACTCTTCATGGTATTAATGTTGATCCCACTAATATCCATGTTATTTTAAAAATTCCTATCCCTTGTTCCGTTCTAGATATTTGTACTTACCTTAGCAAGCTTGGGGTAATAAGATGATTTATCCCTAAAATGGATTACCGCATCTATTTTATTAATTCTCTTATAAATAAATGTAATGCTATCAAATAGATATATCCTTGTCAAAAAGATTTTAAAAATATAAAATAATCATTTATTCATCCACCCACCCTTTATCCACCTTCTAACAACCATCCTTTAATATTATATACTTCTTCCACACCCATATCAGTTGGGGCAATGCTTGCATAATAAGATGATACTGAGAGAGAATTTTCCATCTAATATATAATTTGAGGCCTCATTGACTATGAAAAAGATTATATAAAATTAGAATGTGATTATCTTGATATATATTTTGCATTTGAAAATCTCCATCATTAAATGCATTATCAAATAACACATGTTATCATTCATTCTTATCTTCTCTATCAATTCTTATCTAAAGTCTTTATTCTTAGAGACATAATTGGTAAGTGCATGGTTCTTCTAATGGAATTTGATCTCTAAATTATTATGAAAAAATATTTCAATGGACAAATCATTTCTAATCAACTCATAATAGCTCATGTACCTTATACTTACCACCTTTGAGATAGTCTCCTTGATGATAATATCCTTTATAATAAAGGTCTTAATCAAGATATATCTCTTAAAGATTACTTCCATATTTTCACTATTGATCTTGAATAAATTAATCTATAATATTCCTCTATCCTTCCCAATACTACTAAATCTAAAGTAATCATCGAATAATTAACTAAAATCAATGTCAATTTACATGAAGATACTTGGACCCTTCATTTTGATGGTACCAAATGACTTCAAGTAGATAGGGTATATTATATTCTCACTATTCCTCCTAGTAAAATAATCCCTTTACCATTTTACCTTACATTTATTTCACTAAAAACATGGTGGAATACTTATCAAAAACACATGTTAAAATAATCCCTGGTAAAATATAAAATAATCATTTATTCATCCACCCACCCTTTATCCAATTTCTAACAACCATCCTTTAATATTATATACTTCTTCCACACCCATATCAGTTGGGGTAATGCTTGCATAATAATATGATACTGAAAGAAAATTTTCCATCTATTATATAATTTGAGGCCTTATTGACTATGAAAAATCTTATATAAAATTATAATGTGATTATCTTGATATATATTTTGTATTTGAAAATCTCCATCATTATATGCATTATCAAATAACACATGTTATCATTCATTCTTATTTGCTCTATCACTTATTATCTAAAGCCTTTATTCTTAGAGACATAATTGGTAAATGCATGGTTCTTCTAATGGAATTTGATCTCTAAATTATTATGAAAAAATATTTCAATGGACAAATCATTTCTAATCAACTCATAACAGCTCCTATACCTTCTACTTACCATCTTCAAGATAGTCTCCTCGATGATAATATCCTTTACATTAAAGGTCTTAATCAAGCTATATCTCTTAAAGATTACTTCCATAATTTCACTATTGATCTTGAATAAATTAATCTATAAGATTCCTCTATCCTTCCCAATACTACTAAATCTAAAGTAATCATCAAATAATTAACTAAAATCAATGTCAATTTACATGAAGATACTTGGACCCTTCATTTTGATGGTACCAAATGACTTCAAGTAGATAGGGTAAATTGTATTCTCAATATTCCTCCTGGTAAAATAATCCCTTTACCATTTTACCTTACATTTATTTCACTAATAACATGGTGGAATACGAAGTCTTAATCTTAGGCATGAGAGTGGCACTTGATTTAGACATTACATATTTGAATGATTTGGATGAGTCCCAACTCATTTAGTAATAGGTTAATGGAGATTATCATTACAAAAGTGAAAAAATCACTACTTATCATCAAATATCCACTACCTTTGACAAATAATTCACATATTTTACCATCAATACTATCCCTCAAGATCAAAATTTTATCATTGATTCACTTGCTTATTTTGCTTATCTTTTTCATCACTATTAAGTTCTTATTGATTCTACCTTTTTTATCCAAATAATAAAGTCCCCATATTCCATTCAACCACTAAATTCACTTATCTACCAAATCAAGGTTGTCACCATTCAACAAAACCCATGGTACAGAGACATCATTCAATTACTTGAGCATCAAACCTATCCTCCAAACAAGATTCTTATGAAATTACTTAAATTTACAAACAAGTTTTAAAATATGTATTTCAATATAGAATCATTCATTATTATAATGATAAAGGTAAATTGCTCTATTATGTTATGAAATAAAAGGTTCCCCTCTCCTTAAACAAGTATATGGGGGTATTTATGGTGGTCACCATAATGGACATGTTATAACATGGAAATACTTACATATGGGTTGATTTTGGCCTATTATTGAAAAGGATGCAATCAAGTTCACTAAAAAGTATAATCCCTACTAACTTCATGATTATATAATCCATTAAACTCCATATAAACTCTAAATTATGGAGTCTCCCTATTCTTTCTCAATATAGGGATTAAATCTCATAAGCAAACTACCTGGATCATAGGATGGGCATGCCTCTATCATCATGGCTATTTATTATTTTATCAAATGGGTATAATCCATGGCTTTTATAAATGTCACTAGCACCACCATTTATAAATACAACCTCAATAAAATAATTTTTCATTTTAGAGTTCCCCATACTCTCATTCCTGATAATGGTAGAAACTTCAAAAATAAAGACATAAAAAAACTTTGTACCAAATTCAAAAACTATCATAAATTTTTCACACCTTACCATCAACACCATAATGTCCAAGCTGAGGCCACTAAAAAGATCCTAAATAAAATTATCCAAAAAATAATCAATGAAACCTACATAGATAGGCATCTTCATATATATCCTGATCTTTGGGCCTATCACACTAGTATATGCACTACCACTAGGGCAACATCATTTTATCTAGTCTATATTATAAATCAATCCTCCCATTAGAAGTTGAGCTTCCCTCTCTAAAAATATATCTTCATGGTATCATACCTGATGAAGAATTATGTTAGGCTTGTTAAGTTGTGGAGCTAAAAGCTTCACCAGGAGGCTAATCAGGGAGTTACTGAGTGCAACCAGTAACTGGCATCGGTAGTATTGCTAACGTCTATTAGGCAGGGACCAAGGATTAGCCAACATTGGTCAGGAGTAGACCGACAGTAATTGATGTCGGTCACCTATGCGTGTGCATGTAATTGCATGTGTTTCCAGAATGCATTTCCAGAATTAGACTTGTCTAATTTAAGAGGTTCGAGAGTGTTTACATGTTGAAGACTAATTTAAGTCTTGAGTCTGTGTTTCTAATTATTGTAATTAGAGGTCTAATTATTGTATGCATGGGATCCTATTTAAAGACCCATGAGGCATGTATTGTAATTAAGGCAAGTAAAGTATTGAAGCAAGAAAGAAAGGTCAAAGGAGATTTGCAAGGTGTAAGGTCAAGGAGATCAGCTGAAGCATTCAAGGAGGGGATAATAACTCAGGTTGTTGAGTTGGTTGTGGTTGAGCAAGAGAGAGAGGGAAGAAGTCCTTGAGGTGTGGCAAGCCTTAGAGGTGGAAGAAGAAGTGGCATCTTCTTTATTGTATTTTTTTCCAAAGATTATTTAATACAAGATTGTGTATTGTCTCTCAAATTCTTTGCTGTTTCAAGTTTCTAGTTACTTAATCATTCTGGTATAATTCTATGTTTAATTGATTATAAGAAAGGTAATCAATTGTGCTTCCTTGGAGGGGTTCCTAATAGTTGGTATCAGAGCTAAGGTTTGCAGGGAGCAGGTTATTGTTTGATTATAGGTCATTCTCAGGGGTTTCTGATTGAGTGGGAATTCAATAATGGCAGAAGAAAGTAAGCTATGAATGGAGAAGTTTAACGACAAGAATTATCAACTGTGGAGGATGCAGATAGAAGATTATCTATATCATAAAGATTTGTACTTACCATTGGGTGGGGTTGCATGCAAGCCCATAGATATGAAGGATGAAGAATGGGAGGTTCTTGATCAGAAGGCTCTAGGATCCATAAGGTTGAGCCTTACATCATCTGTGATTTCCAACTTATCACAGTGTAAGATAATAGAAGAATTGATAGAATCTTTGGGAAATTTATATGAAAATCCCTCAGCATCAAATCAGGTATTTATTATGAAGCAGTTATTTACTTTGCAAATGCAGGAAGGTGGATCAGTACATACTCATCTTAGTGATTTCCATGGTTTTGCAAACTAGTTAGCTTTAGTCAATATTGTTTTTGATGATGAAGTAAAGGCTCTCTTAATTTTATGCTCTTTACCTAAAAGTTGGGATAGTTTGGTAATGGCAGTAAGTAATACTGTGTCTGCTTCTAAAATATTAAAAGTTGATGATGTGGTTGGTGTAATCTTGAATGAAGAAATACGTAGGAAAAGCACAAGTGAATCATCATCAGGGATTGCTCTAAGTGCAGAAAGTAGGGGAAGGTAAAGAGAGAAGGTTCAGCAAGGGAAATCAAGGTTGAAGATGGGAGGAAGATCTAAATCTAGAAATGGAAGTATCACCTGCTGGTTTTGTGGAAAGAAATGACACACAAAGAAAGAGTGTTGGTTGAGGGATAAAGAAAATCAACATGAAGGTAAGGAAGAAGCAAAGGATGTAGGTATTGTGGCACAGGATGCTCTCATACTTTCTTTGGATATTTAGATAGAATCATGGGTTTTAGATTCTGGTTCTTCTTTTCATGCATCCCTAAATAGAGATTTGTTCCATGAGTATGTCCAAGGAGACTTTGGAGTGCTTTATTTAGGGGATGGTACACCTTGTCAAATAGTTGGCAAAGGGAAAGTGCAGCTGAAATTGTAGATGGACAACACATGGGTGTTGAAGGAGGTTATGCATGTCCCAGTTCTAAAGCAGAGTTTGGTTTCTGTAGGAAGGTTGGGTGATGAGGGATGCATAGTAACCCTCACAATAGATTATTGGAAGGTTACCAAGGGTGCACTTGTTTTAGCAAGAGGTAAGAAAGTAGGTACTCTTTATCTATCTACTTGTATTACTAATTCTACTTCTAGTTTATCTACTTCAGCTATAGATTCGAAGATGTGGCTTAATAGGCTATGTCACATGAATAAGAAGGGAATGGATGTTCTTGAGTCGAAGGGTATGAGTTCAGATTTAGAGGGCATTGATCGAGTTCATTGCAGGAAAAGGAAATTTGATGCTTTTGACAAGAACATGGAAGCCTTGGTGTTTATGAAGGAGATGATGGACAAAGATCAGTCACAGGGGCTGAATAATTCTAAGTAGGGTAGTATGGATAGGGTTTTGATCCAAGATGAGCTCATAGATAAAGAAGTCATCACTTATAAGAAAACACAGGTACCGACGTCGGTCACATAGAACTGATGTCAGTCAAGTAGGTACTGACATCAGTCATGTGTAGACCAATAGGGTTGGTAGTGTCAGGCAGTAGAAGACCAATGTCGGTCAAACAAGAACTAATGTTAGTAAAAGGGACACCAGTGTCAGCTAGGGAAATGATGTTGATAGTTAGGGTTAGTGTAGGGAACTGACATCGATTGGGTGCAGACTGGGAGATGGCTGAGATTGGTCACTAGAATGGATGTTGGGCAGACAACAAGTTGTCAAGGAGTCTCAAACACCCATATAGAGGTTAGAAAGGGTAAGTGAACCTCATATTCATTGTTCACCTTCTTTATATTACTTGTTGTTTACTGATGGTTAAGAACTAGGAAGATGTGAAGAGGTAATGCAGGTAGAATCTAGAAACAGTGGGAGCTAGGCATGGATGAGGAGTGTGAGTCCTTGGAGAATAACCAAATAGGAGTTTTTTGGTGGATTTGTCAGTTGGAAGAAAGCACTGATAGAGGGATGGATTCCCAAGTTAGAGAAGAGAGTGGATGGACACATGAGACAGAAGGCCAGAGTATATGGTCTTGAGCAGGCTGTAAGACAATGGAGGTTTAACCATTGTGTTTTCTTTTACCAAGTTAGATAATATTAGCTACATTATCTTGTTACTATTTTTTGTGCTTATTGCAGGGTTACACATATAGGGAGTTTCTAAGATAAAGGTAAAGATAGTTTAGAGGTGTGTGATGAAGAATTTGGGAGCAGCAAAATTCTTTTGGCATAAGAGACATTGAAGATCACAGGTTGATTTTGTCTCCAGTGGGAGCTGATGTGAAGAAGGTGTAGGTGCAGAACCGGTAAGTACACTAAGGGCTAGATAGTTCAAGCTGATCTTAGAATAATGTTTGAAATCACATGAGGTCTAGTAGACCTAAGTTTTCCCAAGCAGTGGGAGCTATCAGAAAGTTTGGAGCCAATTTAGAAAAGGAGTACTGGAGTGTAGTTCAGTGGATTCTCAAGTATTTGAGAGGGACCAACAACAGGTGCACATGTTATGTAGGGTCAAGTTCTTCAGTACATGGAGTTGTAGGTTTGGATGTGGCAGATTACTTGGATGACAGGTGTAGCATCACAAGATGTGTGGTGGTTGGTCTTCAAGATTGAGTTTGAAGATGGAGGTGCCTGAGATGGTTAGTGAAGGTTGCTGTATAGGTTTAGCTATTTATCTCCAAGTGGGAGATTGTTAAGTTGTGGAGCTAAAAGCTTCACTAAGAGGCTAATTAGGGATTTACTGAGTGCAACCAATAATTGGCATTGATAGTATTGTTGATGTCGATCAGGCAGGGACTAGGGATCAGTTGACATCGATCACGAGCAGACTGATAGCAACTGACGTTGGTCACCTGTGCATGTGCATGCAATTGTATGTGTTTCTAGAATGCGTTTCCAAAATTAGACTTGTCTAATTTAAGAGGTTCGAGAGTGTTTGCATGTTGTAGACTAATTTAAGTCTTGAGTTTGTGTTTCTAATTATTGTAATTAGAGGTCTAATTATTGTATGCATGGGATCCTATTTAAAGACCCATGAGGCATGTATTGTAATTAAGGCAAGTAAAATATTGAAGCAAGAAAGCAAGGTCAAAGGAGATCTGCAAGGTGTAAGGTTAAGGAGATCAGCTGAAGCATTCAAGGAGGGGATAACAACTCAGGTTGTTGAGTTGGTTGTGGTTGAGCAAGAGAGAGAGGGAAGAAGTCCTTGAGGTGTGGCAAGCCTTAGAGGTGGAAGAAGAAGTGCCATCTCCTTTATTGTATTTTCTTTTGAAGATTATTTAATACAAGATTGTGTATTGTCTCTCAAATTCTTTACTGTTTCAAGTTTCTAGTTACTTAATCATTCTGGTATAATTTCATGTTTAATTGGTTATAAGAAAGGTAATCAATTGTGCTTCCTTGGAGGGGTTCCTAACAGCTAGTATCACACCTTCACACTCTTGATCTTATTAATGGACATTATCTTTCTGATTTACACCATAATCACCATTACAAGTCTCACATCACCAAAACACATAATAAAAGGGTTAAATTATACCATTTTAATGTTAGTGATATTTTCCTTAAATTAGAATACACTCATGAAAAAGAGGGAAAATACACCCAAAAATGGTGAGTTCCTTACCTAGTAAAAGACATACTTGGTCCTAGAACCTATCACCTTCAAACTAATAAAGGTTATATTTTCAAACAACCCACCAATGTACAATTTTAAAGAAGTATTTTACCTAGATATTTCCATTTTTATCATGCTTTCTATACATTATCCTTCTAACACTTTTTATAGGATATCTACATGGGTCTCACCCTCTATAGTAGTCTCTCTTTCCACAAACCTTAGTTTCTTCTTTTTGGTCATTTGGTTTCTTTGCATCATGATTTAAATTATAAAACTTAAGATAGGACCCAATCTTCTTCATGATTTCATTTGTTCTAATTGATTCCCTACTTTCGAATGATTTTTGAACCCTTTGGGTTTTTAATTTGTGAGTTTTAGTGTAAGACCATGTATAGTACCAAGCCTTCCTCACAAATACTATCCTTTTCATTTTTCACATGTTTGTTCACCCTCTTGGGTTTCTCTTTATGAGTTACATTATAAAACCTTGGAAATTATCAGTTCTTCCTCATGAAAATCACCATATTTAATCTAGTGTTATTTTTATATAATATGTTCATAATGGTTACAAGTTTATGATTCCTTATTCTTAGCTATAACATTTTCTTATTTTTTAGATAAAACATGTAAAACAAAAAATAATTGTCATGTTTTCCTACTCTTACCTCATTCTTATGATAAATAATCACACTTGATTATCATTGTATCCCCTTTTCACCATTTGTCACATTTTTTTTAATTTGAAGTAATTCAAATTGGTTCATGTTAATTCCTCTGTATTTCATACCCTTTCATTCCCCTTTGGATCAAACACAATTGAAATCAAGATAACACTTTTATTTCACTTGAATTAACAAGACTCTTAGACACCATGCTCTTTAATTTTTCTTTATTAACAAATAAGTCCAAAGTCTTAAAATGATAGTCATCTTTCGCCCCCATGTTTGGTTTTCTAAATATATATGGAAGAGGAATAGAAAAATCCAACATCCAAATATACAATTCAAAATCACATAGAAAGACATGATTAATAACACATATCCTATTCCTAATGAAAGATTAAAATCCACAATTGGCCTTAAGATAGAACTGAGGTCCAATGAGGTGGATTAGTCTAGTAGATTAGGATAAGAGAATTAAAAAAAAAACTCTATGGTGCTACCTATTTTCTCATGCAAGTACCCAATCTTTGTAGTATACCAATGGTGTTTTAAGGGGACCTAAGGATGACAAACATGTTGTGGGAAGGTAGGTCTATTTTAATTCTCATGCATGTAGCCTTCATGGTATTATCTTCATACTTGATTTTTTGACCTAAGATTTGTGTGTCTAGGAGAAGTTCTTCAAAGTCCTTAATATTGAAATTCCTCTTGTTTTGAAAAACTTAATTTAATATTATTGACTTTGATAAAGAGTTTATCTAACTTAATTTTTCCATCATTTTACCCTTCACCAATTTAATTTCTCCTTTTTAAAATAAAGTGTGATTTTTAAATTTATTTTACCACTTCTATATTTACTCTTGATTACATCTTACAACATGCTAGCACTACTTTATTTTATTTTTATCTATCCTAAAAATAAAACAATATGTTTGAGTTACTATGGATTACTTTATTTACACCATGTATTTACATTTATAGACTTTTCTTGCTTTATTTTAAACATTTTACATTATTGTATAGACATTTTTTTTGACACCTAAGTTTATTTAACCTTTCATGTTCTTTTTCCATTGTCAAGTGAGGTTGGATTGTTACTTCTCACTCACCAATGATGTTTTCCATTTCACAAATTTTTTCCATTGATGACTAAGTAAGGATTGTTATTAATCACTCATCAATGTTGTTTTATCATTTACTTTCCCATCTTTGTTTAAGTAAGTATTGTTACTACTTTTACATTGATGTTTGATTACCATTTTTGATATGTATTCTTGGTTTGATTTGGTGAGTTTGCCTTTCTTACTTAAGGTTTACTTGTTTTGGTTTTTAAATCTTTGGTGTCCTTATATTTTTGGTTACTCAATTTACTCTAAATTTTGACATGGTCATTTGGTCATAAATTAGCATTTATCACCCTAGATTGCAAAATTCCCAAATACTTCTCATCTATATTGCAGTAGTTATATTGGATTCCTTACATTTGTATATTTATGATCTTTAGTTTTTTACCCTTGGCTTTATTGAAATTAATCACTAAACCATCCATAATCAAAATAAAAAATCCAACAAACAACCATCCAGTGATAAAGGTAAGTCAAGGTACACATACATTAATTTTATTTTTGGTTATTTCCCTTTTAATTATTTACTTTCAATTATTTTATGCTTTAAAATATTTTATTTTTTTAGCTTCAAAATTTTGTGTTACTATGTTATTTTCTTGAAGAACCATCCCATGTTGCTCCTAAGTGACACATATGTATACACATAATATTATAAACTTTATCAATTACTAATGCTTTCTCTCTTATAGGAACCAAGATCTAATTTGTTTTTATCAATAAAGATACATAGTGAATTGGGCTAACCCTATTGGATAAAATTTTGAAAAGGTATAGGTTTATATTTATTTATATATACACATTAATTTTGTCATTATTCAAGAGACAACAAGAGTTAATTATTCATTTGTGCTTCTTTACAATTTTCTCTTCCACCATTCTACTTTGGGGTTATAGCTTAGGGTATGCACCTGAAGAAGAATATTTTCTTGTGGAAAAGTCTTGTATTATTTGGCCTTTCTTAGTGATCCTTATAAACCACAACAACCTCTTGTGAATTACCTTTAGCCAAGGAAGAGATTGAGTCTTGACGAGTTCATCTTCAAGGTAAGTATCTCTAGCTTTACTCCTCTATTTTAGTAGATATAAGTAGCATAAGTAATGTATTTTAAATATATTTCTCCATCCATGTATTAGGGTCTTATGTATACATAGATTAATTATAATTATTTTATGAATGTTTAATTTTATGTTTACTAACCCCTATTTTGTGCCATAAGCTTTGGTGAGCACTAGATTAGAATTTAATTTGCTTTGCATATATTTTTTGTGAATATGAAAATATAGGACCTAGCTTTGGTTATTACATAGTTTTTCTTAATTGGGGGATTTATAAGCCTCTCTAGTGATTTTATTGCATTAAGAGATCCCTTAGTGAGGTCTAGTAGATCCATCTTGGTCATGACTTTGAATATATAATGTATCAACAATTAGAAGTGTAAGTAGGATTTATCATCTCTGAGTTAGGATTGATTTATAGATCAATTTTATTTCCCTTTGTATACTTAATGCATTGGTGATGAGCCTTCAAACTTTAGGGGCTAACTCAAGTTATTTATTGACATGAAACATCTTATTTTTATTACATTATTATTCTATAATATCTTAAATATAATTGACTATTAAAACTTCTCTCTCTCTCTCTCTCTCTCTCTCTCTCTCTCTCTCTCTCTCTCTCTCTCTCTCACATTGTGCCCATGTGGTTATATGCATAAAAAGGAATATATCATAAATCTAATATAAATGCTCCATACCAAAAATTCTAGGACCAATTGTATGTGGGAAAAATAAATTTGGTTGTGTAGAGTGAATGTACAAAGATATATTTAGATGAAATAATCAAAAAGACACTGAATGGAGTATACGTCTTACTTGTAGTAAATGCAACTTCTATTCATAGATGAAAGAATAGGAAAATAGATTATAATGAATAGATTGTGTGTATATAGTGTAGATGCATGGAATAAGATAATTATGTTATGACTATGTAAATGGAATTGATTTGGTAAAGTTTTTATGGCTAGATGTGTACATTACATATTTAACATGCATGACTACAAGAGTAGTATTAATTTATGTGTAACTACCAAGGAGTTGATAGGTGCATCGATCTTATGTCATATGTGGTAGTTATCAATTATATAAATAGTTAATATCTAGGATATATTCAATAGTTCTCAATCTTATGATCCTCATTTGGTAGCTAATAACTAGTTGGAACACATTTAGAATCACACAATCAAGGTAGGTTGGCATGTGGTCATTATAAGGTGGGGCCCATAGTAACAAGTAATTTTGAGATCAAATGTTTGTGAAGTGTGGAGGACTATGAACTATGGAGTGCACACTAAGGTGTGTAAGATAGAATTTGAGTTTACCATTATATGTACTTATGCAAGTAGGCATAGGACTTATGTGTAAAGTTGTGAGAAAACTTTTGGAAAATGAGTGTACAAGGTTGAGTGAGTAGTATAGGATTTGGGTAGAAGAATAAATGAGGAGTGTGATTGTATGTGTAGAGGATACACATGGATCATTCAATTCTCTACATAGGAAGACTACTATCATAGAGTTAAGGGTGTTTTCTTACATCTCAAGATCTAACACATCATTAGGAATATAGTTAGCATTTACTTGGCTATACATATTTTTAAATCATGTTAAAATTTATGATTGGATCTTAGTGATTTAAAAATGTTGGTATATGATACTTGGGGTAATGAGTTATCCAAATTATTCCCAAAACATATTTTGACACTTGTCCCATAAAATAATTGAATCCTTTGGGATATTAAGAAACCAGACATTAGTAGCATATTACAATCTAAAATGGAAAATTATGCATGAAACATATTTATGGACTAAGTTTATCATCCCTAAAATAGTATTTAAATCCTTTATATGTTATTCTTAAATCCTACCTCTCGAGGGAGAAAAGCAAGGAAGATACTTTAATGGGTTTCTAGGAAAATCATGGACATCTATAGGTACAACAATAAAAAAACCAAGTAACCAAGTTTATTCCATATTATGTGGAGGAAGATAACCTCTTATGATTAGGGAATAATATTAAGATGAAGGTCTCATTAAGATTCCTCTATCTGATCTAAGTCTTTTATGGATCTACAATGGTGGGAATAGTAGACTGGTATTAGAAGTGGACCTTATTATTCTTTTGGGTATATCCAATACAAATCAAGTAATATTATTTAAGAAATTAAAGGAATATTATTATAGCTCAAAAATAATTTAATTATTATTGATGTAATTTTTATGCCTACCACAAAATCCTATGAGGTAGCCTCTTAACATTTTAGGATATATGAATAAAAAAATTTATAAGGCATGAGTTGTGGGGTATTAAATTTTTTAAATATATTTATGATTGAATATAAGTAAGTAATGGGTTATTTAACTTGTATGTTTTAGATTTATGAAGTATAAAAGAAACCAAAAGTCTACTTGGGATGGATTCTAATAAAAAAATATAAAAAGGAGGGAAATCTAGAGAAGAAAAGAGGGGTTTTGAAACAAAGATATATGAAACCGTTTGAAACTAAACCTTATACTATAGGTTGGATAAGTGGTTGAGAAATAATTCACCTTGTAGGTTGTTATCAACACATTAAACACACAAACATAGTTAGGAGTTCAAGGAAATAAATATAATAAACTTCAATGTTCATAACCAAAGGTTTTTATGAATGTATGATTGCAATTTGCACATATTCAAAGGGCGATTATGATTAGTGAATATAAAGCATTGAAATTAGATGCAATACAATCTGAGTAATTATATTAAAAACACTTATAAATAGCATAAAGACTAAAGTAGCAGCATGAAGGAACTTATTTAGTGAATCATAAGATTCAAGAAGAAACACACATCAAGAAAAACTTAAAGAATAATCCATAGAATTTATTATTTATATCAATTGTAAATTATCCTCCTTTTGGCATGTAGAGGATGCATTGATATATATATATATATATATATATATATATATATATATATCTTTGGATAGGGATGCCTCATCCTCAATAAAATTTTAAGTTTACATCTTCTATTATAGGAGGCAAGTGTTAAAATCCATGCATAATATGTATGAATACATTCAAATATTATCCATTTGCCAGAATTGTTAAATATAATATGCCTATGCAAAAAATAAAGTTGAGACTTGAGTCAATGAAATTCAAAGACATGCAAAAAAATACATACAAAATCATGGTGTTGATGTGGTCCGCTTGATGATGGAGCTTACATGTTCATAATTTTGGCCACTATGGACATAGTTACAACTGATGTCAATGGAAGAACTGATAGAAATTTACCTAAAAGTGTCAAAAAGTGGTCCCATTTAATGTCTACACTATGGTATAGCCTATAAATTGAGGTTGTATACTTGGAAGTGGATGAGATACAAAATATGTACCTATTGAAAGATGAGTCTATTTGAATGGCTCCAACTTATTATACAAAGCATTATTTGCTTTAAAATCAATCTAGATAATCTCATAACCAATGATAGATCTTTTGAAATAAAATGGTAGATTGGCCATCAAAATTTCACAAATAATCATTGAAGCATTAAATTCCACATTAAATGTGTATGTTTTGGTCTATTGAGAGCTCAAAGAGCCAAAATTAGAAACAACTAGTATATAAAATTTTAAATCACATAATAATAATCTTTCTACTCTATTCTATATTCTCAATTATAAATCATTCTAGGAGATTACATATTTATAGCAATTATATTCTTATATTTTCTTCATTGATTTTTCACCTAAAATATTTCTGATATTCTCTCACATGAATCCAATATCTTAACAAACACCTATTATGATATATTGTTATAAAAATAACAATATATCACAATAATAATATATTCTAACTAATTCAATATTATCATATTAACCATACAACTATAACCACCCATTACTATCTACCTCTTCGTAAATATCCAATATTACACAAATGTAAAATTTATTCCTAACATTCCCCCCATAGTTTTTACATGGTGAAAAAACATTCACACTCTTATCTATAGTATTCTCACCTCTTGTATCATGCCAATCTATGTGGTTCATGACCTTTATATAAAGGGAGCCTCACTCCTCCCATGGTTTTATAGGTTTACCACAGACCTTGACATAAATAGAATAAATAGAAATGTATGCCACCTTTTATACACCCTAAATTGGTCAAGAAACCATACATATCATGTCCTTTCACAATGATTTCATAGGAGAATCTAATTGTGAATATGTTTTTTGTTCACATTTGGCAATATCCTTTGTTTTATTCATTTTGGTCTTGTTCTATGCTTAAGTCACCTTTTTGCCTATTCTTAATCTTTTGGAGCCTTTCAAATAGTCACTCCACCTCAACTAGGTCAATTTTTATATCCTCTTTCCATCCCCCTAGGTCCTAGGACTATAAGATAGGAGCATTTGGGTTGGACTATAACATCAGTGCCACTAGTGTCCATTTCCAGTGCTCTTGTCTAGGGTCATTTTTAGTTATAACAATTAATTTCTTTTGTTAGTTAAGTCTTACCCCTTTTCTTATCTTCATCTTTAAGTTTTCCCATTTTGACCAAATGTAAATAAATCTCCCAAATTTAGACTAATTATTCTTATATACTAAATGAATTAATAAGGCATTTTATATCTAGCACTTACTACTTTGGCACATTAGACTTAGTAAAAATTAGTCAATAATATAGCTCAACATTTTGCATCACACAAATTTACATGCTTGATCAAGGAAGGGCCTAGGCTGAAGTCACTATTGCGTATATCATGTATGTTGATTATGCACATTCCCTAAGGGAGAACTATATTTAACCTGAGACCCTATCTTAAGTGTTAATGTAGGTAGTGATTAGGATAGTAGGGGTTTTAGATCATGTGATCATTTTTCCCCTAACCTAGTTTTTCCCCTTTTTATTTTGATGCATTTTTATGCATGTGTTTAGATGAATACAATGTTTTGGAGATTAAATTAGACTTAAAACAATCTCTATTGACTTATATTCTCTAAAATTGGTACACATACTCAACTAACCTGGCAAACAAGACCTAGAAATCTCATATCCTTAGGATAATAGTGGCAGAGGTGGACTATAGTTTTGATGCCACTCCTATATACTTTTGGTGCTCTTATCCCATCATATAATGATGATTATATCTAGATTTTAGATAGTGTCCTAATCTTAAATCTCAATTTCCAACTCCTGAATCATCCATTTTAGCCCATTTTTAGATAAGTTTATTTCTCTTCCTCATGTAATTTACTTGATAAAAATCTATATTTTACCATATTAAACTAGATTTTTCCCTTACTCTAGACCCCTTATTATTTATAAATTAAAAACTAGTTTCTAAAAAATAATAAAAGATTTGGTGAACCTGACTTACTTCAAACAAAATCTAAAACCCTAGGTCCCTTTAGGGTTTTTCCTTCATATTTTATGCAATTTTTTTTTTCAAATCTTTGATTCTTGTATAGTTTCTTTGAATTTATCCTATTCAAAATTATTTTTATAATTTAAAATTATTTTATAATTTTTAAAAATTCTAAAACCCTAGATTTCCAAACTAGGTCCTCAAAACCTAAGCCTCCCTCACAATTTTTAGAAAAACATTTTCAAATTTTTACAAATTGTTTACTTTGCCAAATATAATCTCAAAATTTTAATATTATTAGTTTTCTTGTGTAAAAAATTAAATTTCAAATTTATGATTTTTGTATAAATTTTTGTGCATTTATCCTATTCAAAATTATTTTTAAAATTTAAAATTATTTGATAAATTTCAAAAATTCTAAAACCCTATCCCAAAACTCTAGATTTATAAACTAAGTCCTCAAACCTTAAGTTTTCCTCCCTTAAATTTTTTAGAAAAATACTTTGGATTTTTTGCAAATTGTTTGGATAGTCAAAAGTATTTTCAAAACCTCTATGTTCATAGTTATTTTTGCATTTATTTTATTAATAGTAATTTTCATTATTATATTTGGTTAAAGAAATAAAATTGCCACTAAGTCACTTCTTCCCTCTCATCCCATATATCAATTTTTAAAATTTTCTCATAATTGTAACAATGATTGGAAAAATTTGGAAAATTGCACATTAGCTAAAAATGTGGAAAATGATTTTATTTATAATGAAGATAATTACTATTGTTGTAATGAGGAAAATGATGATAAATAGATGCATCTTCTTCTATCAAACCTATCTCTTTTATTCCCTCTTCTAAATAAAATAATTTTGATAAATGGGAAAGATACTTTTCACCTCATTCTCCTATGGAGAATGTACTGAATGAAAAAATTAGTCATGCACTTCCAAGTGAACCTCTTATTGGTGATAATTTTATTTTATGCAAACCTAATTCGCTACTTCTATATTCAAATTACAATAATATAAACATAATAAAATCAAATTGTCAATGCATAGTTCAAATGATACATCTTATGTTCCTAACTCTACTTTATCAGAAGAATTTATAAATGAAAACTCTTATCTTATCTCTCATATTTCACCTAAAAATCATGTATACACTCCATACATAGATAACATATATGCACATTATATTCTAATTTCAAATGATACTTTATTGCATATTATAAAATAATTGAATTCTTCTCTTACACCTCTCCTTAGTTGCACTAAAATTAATAATGAGCATGATAGTGATCATGCAAATGAATATGAAAATGAGTGTAATTATGAACAATAAGCCAATGATGATAATGCATGGAAAAATGAAGATTATTATGCACATAGTGAAGAAGAATATGAATCTCATGTTTCTAACTCTTCTCTCAATCCTCTTAAACACAATGCACTTACAAATGTTGATTCTACTTCTATGCATAATTTTATTTCAAATAATGCACATGTTCATGAAAATAGCACATCTTTTACTCAATTAGAATTTGATACATTAAAAAATAAAGATAAAAAGTAATCTCCCAAGCCACCCATCACTATAGTAGAACCTAGTTCTCACTCTTCACCTAAAGAGAATGGTAGCCCACATCCCTTTAGTAATGTCCAATTTACCATCACTCCCAAGGTTCAAGTGACCACACCCCCTCTTCATGATCCAATTTCTAAATGTAGTATCCACATGGCTAAAATTAATAATAAAATTAAATGATTAAATAAACCACTTCAACATGTTAATGTACCATCCCAGGAGATTATCTATTTGATGCATGTAGTTGGTGAATTATAATAACAAGTACATCTCCTTACCTTGGAAAACAAGAATTAGAAGTCTTGGATGGATGCCAATGATCTACATGGCAACCCACTTCTAAAGACATTCATAAAAGCTTCATTACCTAAGTATTTCTAGATACCATCATTACCTCACTTTGATGGAATTAGAGATCCATGTATCCACCTTCAAGCCTTTCAAAAGGCTTTGCCATCTCATGTGAGTTTTTTTATTATACTAAAATTATTCTAGTAGACATTAGTGGGATAAGTACAAAATTGGTTCTTTCATCTACTCCCCATTGTCTCCTTGCACACATATGATGACTTAGAGGAGGCATTTCTCAGAAATTACATAGCAAACATGGGCCCTTATGTTTCATATGAGAAAATTACAAATTTACATTAGAATACTTCATATCCAATTAGTGATTATATCTTATGGTTTAAGAATCACATGTTATAATTGATATACAAACCAATAGATTTAAAATTTTAGAATATATTTATAAAGGGGCTTCACCAACCTCTTCTTGAGCATCTACTATATCAGATAGAGTCTTCTTTCAAGAAATTTTGCTAGACAGTTCTAACTTTGGAAAAGAAATTGGGATTGATTGAGGTAGATTCAGTTGATCAAATTACTCTATATTTCACAATAGTATCTACATCTATAGCTCCTATCACACAACATCTACAATGTTCTAAACAAGATAGGATACCACATCTAGAAAAGCAATCAGTTAAGAATAGAGAGCCAGTCTCCAAAGCATAACCTACAGTATGGAGTATAAAGAACAACAAAAAGGCACCACTATAATTTTATTTAGAGTATCATAGCCCATTTGTCATATTATTATCACTATTAAATAGGAGGTAATCACATTTCCTTTTACTCATTGATGAGATCCACATCTCCTATAGAAATAACCACATCAGCCCTTTTGTAACTATCATCATATCAATGGACACAAAGATAATGATTGTTATGGACTCAAATATTTCATTAATATATGTGTTGATAATGACATCATAACATTCACATAGGGGGAACCAAGATCTCCTCTACCATGGAACTAGAGAACTCATTCATCCATGACTGAGTCATCCTAGGACATTCCTTCATAGGAGTCATTAGTCACTCATCATGAGAGTAATGCAAGTTCTAGGATAGAGCCTCATAAGAGATATCCTATTCCACTTATTCAAAAGGTTTGGAAACTAGTACATCAAGATCAGCCTACATACAACATTGTAGTTTGATGAGTACATAGTGTAGTTCCATACACACATCCAATAGACTCATAGGCACCACAATAGAGTATTACTCATTAGAAATATTCACTATGTCTAAATTTTATGGGTCCTATCTCACATAACAATCTACTACAGCTAAGATTAAATGAACCCACATCATAGAGTAATAATCATGATAAATATTCACTATGGCCAAATTTTTTGGGTCCTATCTCATGCAGTAATCCATTATGGTTGAGATTAAATGATCTTGCATCATAGGTTTCAGTTATAGCTTGATCTATGGCTTGTCATACACATCAAAACAGAGGCCACAGGGTATATGATTATGGATAGATGAGCCTTCTTTATAGCACATAGTTCTTATTACACATCCAATCAAGTTACATTTTACAAAGTCTCCACACACACCTATATTTAGTACAAAATACATAGTATCAGATATAAATCATATTGCTACACAACATGAGTAGTATGGACAATTATTCAATTGGATATCAAGGTTTAGATAGTGATACAACATGGAGTGATACAACATATAGTCATACTAGTTTTAGTTCATAATCTTCACTTAGTAGGGAAATAATGGAGACAAAGGTCTATCTAGCCTTTGTATTCTTGAGCCAATTTTGGGTAAGTAATACCCACATTGTGCTATCTTACATCCCCACATACTAACAACTAACATTCCTAACTCCCAATAACTATCCATATCTAAAAACTAGCTTATCAAAAATTCAAATCTTACAAAATCCTATTTTACTAACATTAAGCCAACTCAACCCATCAAAATAGTTTACCAATCTCAAACCATCTCAATTTATCCCAATAATTTCCTAATTAAAAAACCAAAAATTCTTTTTTCTCACATATCATCACAAAGCAAATAAAATTATTTACTTACAATTCAAAATCAAAAGTTAACGTCACCCTTATCAACAAAATAATCAAATCACATATCCCAAGTACCATTTTACTAAAAGATATACAACCTTGAACATCAACACCAGATCAACTACTTCTAAAACAACCATATGTAATGAATATAATAATATATTTCAAATCCCATAGCACAATACGCATGAGATAAAATCAAACCAACATCCAAATATATATATATATATATATATATATATATATATATATATATATATATATTTGGATGTTGGTTTGATTTTATCTCATGCGTATTGTGCTATGGGATTTGAAATATATTATTATATTCATTACATATGGTTTGTAATGAATACAATAATATATTTCAAATCCCATAACACAATATGCATGAGATAAAATCAAACCAACATCCATATATATATATATATGGATGTTGGTTTGATTTTATCTCATGCATATTGTGCTATGGGATTTGACATATATTGTTAAATTCATTATATATATATATATATATATATATATATATATAACCAAGTTTTTATATACATATACACTATATCAAGTATAATCAATCATGAATGGGCATCATGCACTCACTCTCAGTCTCACTTTCTCCTCTAGTACTAGTCCTATAGTCTAGCCTAGCACTCAATGACCTCACACCTCCTTGATCTCTTGAATGCCTCTTACAATGACTATCTCACTTTAGCAATTGACCATGCGCCTTGTGTAAGTATGCATACCACCTATAAAGATCTATGTACTCATCCATAATCTAGGTACTCATTAACCCATAATCAAGAGGAGGCATCTTATACCTATCTAGCTCAGTTCTCAGCTCATCTCTCTCTATCTCTTTCATTTATTTAACATATGCAACTATTTCTATAGTATCCCTATCAAACAAATGAGCATAAATATTAGTGGTAACTATCACTTAATCTATCAAACCCTCCTCCACTACATCATTAAGAACATATCATGTAAGCTCTCAGAGTGTTGACTCAATGATGGTCTCCCATAACCCATCATCTCTAGCTCCTCCCCCAGTAGGTGCTTAATATTGAGCACCTCCCACTCTACCTACATGTAAATGTACAAACATTATGTTAGTTTTATATTTTACAACCAAGCTAAAACAAGCATAAACTTGTACATAATTCACATATAATTAATGCTTATCTCCTATCATCTAGATTGGTACAAGATCCTCATACTCAAGAAGATCCCCTCTACCAACAAGATGTAATAGAGCTCATCGATGCCTCATCTACCATGTGGTATATAACTCTATACATCCAACATCATTTACATTAGGAATATCTATAACCATATCTTATGCATCCAAAGTTAATGGTGGTAACTCAACCTCAATAGTTCTCTCATGAGATCCTACCATCATTGGTGCCTATGCACTCCTCATGCACACCCATGTTATAGGGGGCACATCCTATGGTACCCCAAACTATCTAGTCAGTCGCTCATACTAAAAGTGCTCATACACTCTAACCTAGCAGTAATGTAGCCAATAATTGACCCTCATATACTATAGCTACACTCCATCCTCGAGCCACCTAAGGAGTCCTATATAGGGTTTGATATGATATCTTGAGCCACCAATCTATATAGAAATTGTCTATAGTGATCTATCCCAAGATATTATATAGCTAACATACTCATCCACTGCTCTCCAAATGGATATGGATGTGCCCACCCCTCCCTTGGTAATCTCATTGGCTACACAACTTCTATGTGCTCATAAGCCCAATAATGTAATAAAGTAGTCATGCTCACACCACCACTAAATAACTCCTAATTAAACCTATAAATGTCCAAATAAAAGTGGGAAAGTATAGTCTACCCTATGAGAACATAGTAGCATACACCTATACACTATGCATGATCCTATGCATTTTGTATGCAATCAATACCCCACTCCCATCTATAGTAATAAATGAATCCAAAAACATAGCTAACCACTTCCATTAATGTATAACACTTGACTACATAATAATTGATAATAATACATCACTATCACCACCTCTCCTATGTATACCTAAAGGCACACCATCAAAGTACAAGGATGCATGATCAATAACATCTACACCTATGTCATCCTATAATGTCACCTACCATCCAATTACTAACAAATGAAAAATATAGTACACATCTTATAGAGTAATCATAATCTCTCCATTAGGAAGATAAAAAGTACAAGTATCTACATTCCACCTCCCACATAAGGTGGTAATCAGATACCTATCCTAGTACATAGTGCCTAGGTCACACACATGAACCAATCTTGCCCTATCCATCATAGCTCTCTCATTAGCTAATAAAGGTAACAATCTTAGGGTCTCCATCACTTGGCCTCTATAGAACTCCCTCATCCATACCTCACCTTAAAAAAACACTAGAAAGTAGCATATATATTAGTTAACCATGCCAAGGAAAATATCTAAGCTACACAACAATAGGAAACAACTTGGAAACTTAGAAAATTATCCCCAGTGGACATCAACACTACAAAAGGATACTAGTGCTAGACAAAAGCTCCATAACCTAGATAGAAACATTAAACACTAGATAGGAGTGTTGACTCCTAGACATGAGCACTATAACTCATGGAAAGTTATTAAAACACCTCAAACTAGATCAAAAACTTCAAAAATAAGCTTTTAAAGAGGTAAAAATCACATGTTTCATCTAATTACTTAGGTAATCTCCCCACTAACCTCAATATAGGCTATTAACTACTCAAATAGATTCATGGTAGTTGCTCATCTCCTCAACATATCTCCTACTCTAGAGCTCCAAAATTTCAACCTAGTCAATGCACAAATGAATCAAGAATCAATCCAATTCTCTTATATCAAACAAAAATCTCATTCAAAGCAAAATACCATTTTTTCCTATAACTTCAACCATGTATCTCCATTTTACAAATAATTTTATTCCATAAATCATAACAATGATACCTTTGATATCACATAAGCCTCACTCTTTTATTACATCATCTTCCTACTATGGCACACACATATCCATACCTCTTTTACACCCAAACATTCAACTTGGTCCTAACCAATCAATGACTCATTCAACTATCAAATAACTCAGTCTAATAAATCAAATGACTTCTCAAAAAACTCAAAGTAACCAACCTTGATATAAAAATACCACTATTCATCACTATTAGCTCAAACTCCTCTATCATGATATCTTGTCCCTATCGCCAAAAAGGGGGGATCATTCTTACTATTCCTATTATTACACTTACCCAACATAACCCATCTACTTTCATAAGTAGATGCACCATGGTTCTTACACTTTTAGCAATCTGATCATTAGGTTCAACTGAGATTGGTTGAAATATATAGTGTTTCAGACTACATGGGTCACTTATCATGGTTCTTACTCCTCTAGTATTAAGATAATCAAATTCAACTTAGATTGGTCAAACTAAATAGTGATTCAGATTACATGGGTCACTTAGCATTACTTAAGACATTCAAAGGGACATACATTTAATTTATAGATATATAGATTAGTTAGATATAAAGTGGTTCAAATTATATAGATTCATAGTGACTTTGATATAGATTGAGACTAGATACTAGATTTTGGGGCATGTACATTACTACACGTATCACACATATAGCTTCATATATCATATTATAGGCATAGTGTAGATCATAGTGTAGAGCATATTGTTTCGATCTCTATTTTTTCACATGGGGCATGGAATAATATATCATCTCACATGTGGTTATATATATATATAGAGAATACATATGCATCACTCACATACCAGATTTGGGGGCATGGCATAGATGTTCATTTTCTTCACCATCCAAGATTATATAGATTGGAATGGTAAGACATGCCATTCTCTTCTTACACATTTACCAAAGTTTTAAATTACACCTAAATGTACATAAGTTGTCACCAGGTTGGACCATATGATCATCTATAGTGGTTGGTCCATATCATTACCCAGACCTAAACTACATGAGTTTATGTGGGATAGAGGACAGACATTGGTTTTGGGCCTCTAAGTACTTCTTAGTTCTAGTTTAGATTATTAAAAGTGGGGACATTATATAATTTACTCTTCACAATATAAATATTTTATGCATATATTCTAGATTACATGAGCTTATGTGGGACAAAGGATAGACATTAGTTTTGGGCCTCTAAGCATTTCTCATTATATTCAGATTCAACATAAGGGGAAAGCATTGCCTTACTTCTCCATTTTATATAGAATCCAATTTTATATTAATTATAGAGGACATCCATTTTAAGTATTCCTTCTTTATTGAAGAACTATTTAGCTCTCAATACACTTCCCTAGCTAGGAAGTGAGTTGGACCCTTTTTTAGCACACTTATCTCCATGCAGGTAGGTTCAGGTATGCATTTTATTTTATTTATTTTAATCTAGTATTTAATTTCATTTCATCACTAGAATAAAATGGTGGAAAATGTATACACCCTAAATTGGTCAAGCAACCACACATATCATGTCTTTTCACAATCCTTTCACAAGAGGCTTCGACTGAAGAATATGAGCTTTGTTCACATTTAGCTATGTACTTTGTTTTATTCATTTTGGTCTTATTATATGATTAAGTCAACTTTTTATTGATTACCAATCTTTTAGAGCCTTTAAAATAGTCATTCCTCCTTAGCTAAGTTAGGTTTTATGTCCAGGGTGCCATTTTGAGTTTTAATGATCAATTTCCTTTGCTAGTTGAGTCTTACCCACTTTCTTAGTTTCATCTTGAAGTTTTCCCATCTTATCCAAATGCAAATAAAGTTCCTAAATTTAAAATAATGAGTCTCTTATATGAAGTACTTCATAAGGAATTTTATATTTAGCACTTACTATTTTGACACATTAGACTTAATAAAAATTAGTCAATAGTATAGCTTAACATTCCACATCACACATAGACTTGAATGCTTGATCAAGGAAGGGCCTAGGAAAAATCCATTCTTGAATCTATTGTGTATGTTGATTATGCATGTTCCATAAGGGAGAACTAAATTTGATTTAAGACCCTAGCTTGAGGGTTAATGTAGGTAGTGATCAAGATAGCAGGGGTTCTAGATCATGTTATCATTCTTCCCCTAACCCATTTTTTCCCCCTTTTGATTTTGATGAATTTTTTATTTGCATGTGTGTAAATTAATACAAGGTTTTAGAGATTAAATCAGACCTACAACAAGCTCTATTAACTTCTAACCACTAAAATTTGGTACATAGGCTCACACTGAATTGGCAAACAAAACCCAAAAAATTAGAACCTCAAATAATATTGGTAAAGGTGGAATATAAAATTAGTACCACTCCTATCCACTTTTATTACTCCTATCTAATCAAAGAACAAAGGCCAGATCCAGATTCTAGATAGTGTCCTAGTCTTGTATCTCAATTTTCATCTCCCGAATCATCCATTTTAGCCCATTTTTAGATAAGTTTATTTCTCTTCCTCATGTAAATTAATTTATAAAAATATATATTTTACCATATTAAACTATATTTTTCCCTTACTCTAGATCCCTTATTAATAAGAAACTAAACACTAGTTTCCTAAAAATAATAAAACACACCGCATACTCTTAGGTTTGCATACTACTAACACAATCTTGCTGCACATGACCTATATATGCAAAGAAACATATCCCACCTTTATATTATGTGACCATAATTAATGTGTCATTAAGGGTCATATTCATAAAGAAGTAAGGTAGTCATGAGATCTTTGTAATAGCTACTCTCCTAACTTTTTCCAAAACACTATTTACCTCTTGTGGTTTTTTGGATCTACCACAAACCCTTTCAAGACCCATGAATTGACTTAAATTGGTGATTTATATCTTTTCACAATGCCTTCATCTTAATGAATCATATTTTTAATTTACACACAAATTACATTACATGAATAGGCATATTTTTTATTTTTATTTGTAAATACACACAACAAAAAATATGAAAAGCACACACACACACATAAGTCACCAAAAAATTTGTGTTGCCCCATCATTGGTGACTGACATGAGTTCACTAAAAGACCTCCACCCTTCATATATCCTCTATCCTCTAGTATGTCTTCATTGCTTATTCAAAATATGTGTCGATGGAGCTTAGGTACATGTTTTTTTTTAGGAAAATCTCCCCACAATGTGTGTCACATACAAGCAAAAATATGATTGTAAGGCATTTTTTTTTTTACAATTTTTACAATGAATTTTAAATTTTGAAAATGACTCAACTATAAAATATGACTCTATTATTTATGTGACAACTTTAAACTTACGAATCTTCACACACTTTGACTCTTGATAAAAGACATCTTTTTTATTTTGAATGATGACTCTAGATGACAAATTTTGATAATAATAACTAATCTTAAATTGACACTTTGAATTTTTGTACATGAAAACATGAACCTCTAACAATTTTGAATTTTTGACAATTTATAACATTAGAAGAAAACTAGATAGACTTTTACAGAAATTGATAAATAACAAAACCTTCAAATTCATAAAATACATTCAAAATGATTAGAGTCTTTTCTAACTACTCAACACTTTTCTTATATTTTTACATATAAATTTTAAAAAAGTGACAACTAGACTTCATAAGAAGACTTAGGGATTGACAATACACAATTAAAGGATAATACAAAAAAAAAATTACACAAAAGACTATATATTTTATTAATGGAAAAAACATGTGCCAATAAAGACTTAAACAAATTATTAAATGAACTAAAAAAATTTTTAGCAAAAAAAATAGCATAGATAATGAGGCAAGTGGGAGGAATCTAGGGCCAAGAATACACTGAAATCTAGTTGAAAAACAAAATATAGTTGATCATTGTTCTACAGACTTTGTATGAAGAAGAATGAACTTTGTGTGTAGAGTTTTACTATGAAGAACTTAAAAATAAGATCTTGTGGGTAGATCATGTCGAGGGAGAGCTTCCCTCCATGATAAAAGACAATTTGAAATGCAAATGTTGTGCACAAAAATGGAAGGTACACTGATTTGATAGAGGACACTTTGTATAGATACATCGACATGGTCTATTTATTTATTTTGTTATAACTCAACACTAAATATTTATTTTCTAAAGACATAAATAGATACTAGTAGAGTTTTATACTAAACACCATAGAAAATCATAGGAGGAAAATTGAACCAAAAAATAGATAATATAAATGCACATGTAACAAATTAGAATGAGCCTTTAATCATACAAAACCATGTTAGTGATGAAAAGACATGTTCAAACAATTGTAGATAGTAGATATTATATGGAAACCATGACTTAGGTCAAAATAGAACTATAGACTACCCCTCAATCTTTCTAATTCTCCATAAAATAATCTTGCTCTAATACCACTATTTAGAGATCAAAGAGCCAAACTCAAAAACAACTAGTGCATAGAAATTTAAATCACACAATAATAATCTTTCTTATCTATTATCTATTCTAAATTATAAATCATTTCATGATATTACATATTTATAGGAATTATATTCCTATATTTTCTCCACTAATTTCTCACCTAAAATCTTTCTGATATTCTCTCACATGAATCCTATAGCTAAGCACACACCTATTATGATGTATTGTTATAAAAAATAACAATATATCACAACAATAATATATTGTAACTAATGCAATATTATTGTATTAACCATATAGTTATAACCACCCATTATTATTTACCTCTTGATAAATATCCATCTATTAATATTTACCTCTTTGTAAATACCCAATATTACATAAATGTAAAAGCTATTCTTGACATGGCCACTTTAACCTTAATAGACATTATTAATTATATCATATGTTTATTTGTTTTATACACATTTCTTTCAAATTCTTCCTAGAAACTATTAATGGCCACATAGAGTAAACCTTCAAAATGATCTTTGGGATTAGTTTTCCTAGAGGTGTATATATACACTAGGGTGTATATATATAGACAATCTTCATATCTTTAAAAATTGATTATGTACATTACTCATGCTTTATGAATTACTACACCAAGGAATGCATTTCATTATGCCACTCTGACAAATTATCTCTTCTAGTTGTCATGAAGTCTTAGAATAGTAAAAATATTAGGTGTTGATATCAAGCATAAATGTGTGTAAGATTTGTTTTTAATATCTTGACCCAAAAAATTGATCTTGGAATTCACACAATTTATTATGTTTTATTCCTAAGTTACACTACCCCATTTTGGATGTGATATAGTTATTACATGCCTTATTACACCAATGATATTATATAATGTTTTGACCACTCCCTATATATTATCTATATTATCTCAAGGATATTGTATAGAATTTATTTCTTGTAGAATTTTCTTTTATTGATCATAATTTCTAAACATATTTTTAATCACTCCCTCAGTTGCATCAATAAAACTAGAAGGATATTCCTCATACTCATTCGGGTCTATGGGGTGGACCTTCTTATTATTTGTTAGATATAATATGTCTCCTTTATATTCTACCTGAATATTTTCACCCTATACTAACATAGTATTTATGTTGACATATCTTAATGCGTTAGTCTACCTATCAAAATTAAACCCCACATTTGGGTACTCAATAATAACTAAATCTTTCCAATCTAATCTTCTTCATGCAATCTATAAATCCATAGAGCAATTATCATAATACATTATCCTTATATGGGATCTATTTATGTAGATGTGGAAGGATGGGATTGACATGGTGGGAAAATTAATGCTAAAATAATTTGGATAGTATAAGAAGATATATCAAATTTAAGGAAAATATGGGATGGCCTTTCTCTAGGTAGTGACATTTTTTTTGTGAAGGTGCCTACATAATATACTTAGTATTTTTTAGTGTCATCCATACTAATACCATGGAGGAATATGTATGGGTAGATTAATAAATAGACACACCTAATTGTGTAGATGGCCTAGGAGGTGCAACATGTGTAGCCAAAATGGAAGTAGACACTAGGTATCCAAAATGCATTTGCTTCATTAGATTAAGAGTTTGTGGATTAAATTCACTAATGGATGCATGTGTTACATGTATATAAAGTGATCTCATGATAGTATAATAAATCTTATTATTTTTTCTTATAGTAGGAAAAGTGAAATTTAATGGGCCTTTGACTATGGCTTTTAGGATTAACATTTTTAATGAATGAGGCCTCTTAAGTGGACTAAGAGAATAAAAAATAATAGAATTTAAATAATTGGTAGCTCTTATAATGATAATTACATTAATGTTAATTGTAGGATACACTAAATAATCAATATTTTATGCACATATAATTATGGATGGGCATTAATCAAAGTAATAGTGGCAATTAAATTTGTAGCTATAGTGTTTGTTTTTATATTTTTTTCAATTGAAACCTCTACATTAATTCCATATATGGGACTTGTATCAATAACTTAAGAAAAAATATTAATATTGTGGTTTTCTTGGGACTTATATCCCTTGTTTTCTCTTGTATAGATATCAGTGTAGTCTCAACCACCTTCTCTAATTATTTATCTGAAACCTGAGGTAGAGAGATTGGAGGTGCAACCAATGATGTAGGTCATTGTATTCAAACTTCTCATCTAGGATCTACCTTTCACTCCATATAGTTTTATTCTTTCTTGTAACAACATTCCACTCCTAATGTGTCATCGAGATCATGCCACTTGGAGGCATTTTGCTCGCCAACTTTCTTGAAGTATTCTACTATGTAGAGAGTTGCTCAGGGTCGTGGGTCATTGATACTATGCCACATGGAAACATACCAAAAATATAGAGAGTTGAAGGATCCTAGACATATTTTAACTACTTAAGTCCCATGAAGTGGTGGAAAGGGGCCACATGAATCTAGGAATGTTTTTTAAGAATTAGCTTAATGTTAAAAAACCTTTTCTGAATGGGTTGGGACTATCAGGAGCTTTGAAAGATCATCACATGGCTTCAGGAAAGAAAGTGGGAACCTTTAAGTAACAAAGAAAGGAAGACAATTAACATTTATGAATTAAATGATTAAATTTTGAAAATAAATGGCTAAATTAAAAGACAAAAAATTACTAAGTGTGTAATTTGATTGAAGGAATGAAAACTTAACATAAAAGGAAACCCATTTTTTCCAATCTAAAGCTAAATTCAAAGGAGTCTAGCATATTTTTAAAAAAATTCAGTAAGGAAAAAGTATTAAAATGATTGTTCACAAAATAAATAAGCCCAAACCAACTTTGGACAAATGTGAGAAATAAATAAAAAAAGTTCTATTTGAATATAGACATTCATAGTAGTCAAATTTTTATTCTAAAATAATCACTTTCCATATGCATAAATAATATATAGATACATCATTAATTTAGAATAAGTATTCTAAAGTGGAATAATGTTATCATGGATCCCACTCAACTAATGGAAATTAAACATATGATAGACTAATATCACCCTCTTCCTTTGATAGTTCTGATGTTTGGGGTGTATATCAAATTTAAGCCCTCAAGTGTCATGTGGAACATCCTTATTGCCCATAGCCCCAGGGTTTATAGTTTGGTGAAAATAATATGCTTGTCAAATTTAAGCTCAATGGAATATTGATATCATCAAAGTGTCATGTGATAGTCCCTCATAAATCTAGGCATATGGTTTATGTACATGGGATGAGACCACATTACATCATCTAAGTACTCCAAGCCTTCAATCTAGCTAGTATATTAATTTTGTATCCATGGCACCAAGCTCCTGAGACATCTCCACATGGTGGCATATTAGAAATTTTGGTTCATGTGGATATTAAAATTTTGTGTAAGTCTCTATGGTCTTGAATTCTTGAAACATCACCACATGGTGGCATTTTAGGCCCTTGATGCCAAAATACTATTGCATGCTAGTTAATACCCCATGAAGTTAGGTTATTAATATTATGCCATGTAGCACGATCCCAAGGCCTAATGGGGAAATTTTACTTAGAAACATTTTGGACTAGCCTATACCTAGAATATGATATGATAGCAACATGTGGAAAGGTATGGGGTAGAATCAAAATAATCAAGGCCCAGATTATAAAAAATATAAAATGGCTACAGCATCGAGCTCATATTTTATAGACATGATCAAAATAACTTGATTTGATTAGAATTAGTTAACTTTGATCTTAAATTGCCTTATTTGGGAAATTGGGAGATTGATAGAACTAGAAATTTAGTCTTCCCCAAAAGGCTAAAGGTAGGTGGGAGATTCACATGAAAAAATAAAGAAAGACCTAACACATTGAGATTGATTCAATAGGCTATGTTTGCAATTAAAAATATCTTAATTCAAGATTTATCCATGAGGCTCATATTAAGATTATACACATGCCATATTTATCCATTCACAAATATGTGAAATCCTACTCCAAAGTAAACTCTCAAACATCAAAGGTCTCTTAGACTAGATGTAGAAACATTCAATTTAGATAAGAAAAATAGGGTCCCTATTTTTGGATTGAAAATGGGCCATGTTATAGAAGTAAAAATAAATTCCTACTCTTGTTGGGAGATAATTTTGAGTATATTGAGAATATAAAATGTTTAGTTCTCATTAAAATACAAGAATTAGATTCAATAAATCATCCAATGAAAAATTAAAATGTGGAGGCACAAAATTCTACTTCAACACATGACATACTAAGCTGCAATTCTACCTAAAGATGATCGGTGTGTGAGCTATGTGATTATCTCAATTATTTTGCACATAAGCAAAATAAATCAAATTTAACAAAATGAAAATTTTTAAAAGGGGAAATATGTTGAAATTTGGCTTGGGGGAATGGCATGGACATTACTCTACTACTATCTAATAATTTATAACCCTGACAAAGATACCTCTAGTTCCTTTTGAAGACCTTTCTCCATTGTCAACAAGGTTAAAAATAATGTGGTGGAGGATACAAAGATCACCCTTTCAAGGAGAATTTTTATATGTTATGTTTTTATCATTCTTATTTAAAAGAGATATTTTAATTTTCCATCTATAGAGGTTTGAGGGACCAAGCCATGGGTTTAAATTAAAATCAAAAAGCTTATGACAAATAAGACATCATAATTAAAGTAGTGTTGAATTTGCATCTTTAAGTATTTCATTTAGTTAATTTTATTGTATTTAACAAGAAAAGATACCTTTATAAATCCATATTTTTAGTTTCAAATTATTGGCCTTCAAAATTTTAAAAATATAGGGAAAACATAGTATTTTATGAAAGTATTTAGATTAAGATTTTCACATTTACTCATAAGAGTGTCATTGGTGATAGTTACATACAATACACTTATTTATCAAATGTTGATAGATTAGGGGAACCCTTAGGTAAAAAAAAAAGGTTCAACTCAAAAACCAAAGCCACACAATTGAACTAAGCACTTAAAAAAAGCAAATAAATAAAAGGTAATGAAAGCAAACCTTACCTAAAATAAGGGATATGAAGAAAGTCAAGCAATGAATCCAAAAGAAACAATAAATTATTTATAGGGTATTCCAATCCAATTTATGTGTGGATGTAGTGTTTAAGTAATTTTCCATTTTAGGGTATTGGGACATCCTCACCAGTTATAAACCTTAGGCACAAAGTGTTCTCACTTAGTATTTTAAAAATCAAATAAGGACCCAACCATAAAGTGTCAAATTGTATATGATGTCCACTCTATTCATGATCCTTATCCCACATAAGGAAAAGTTTAGAGACCCAAATGATTTTTATTTGGATAATTTTTAAAGCTAATGTTTGAAAATCCCTTGGTATTTACTAAAGTGCAGCAAGGATACATCACATTTCTCATCCTAGTACATAAGATTAAAGAGGTGGATTTCTATCCCATCACTCATAAATAATCAACCATAAATATAATGTATGAATCATTAATATAACTAGAAAAATATGGTGTTTTCCGTAGACTAAGTGGTAAGGAAAAGTGTCTAAATTTGATCTTATCATCCCACAATGCAAATTTCAAGATGTTATGCCAATTCTTATGATTATTTTATAACATCCTCTTGATTATGTTTATCAACTTCTTATTAGTGGATTGAGATAATCCATTTACTTATAGATAATAATTGGAAGAGCATTTTAGGATTACCTAGTGATAATATGCCCATTATTGGAATTGTAAAGAAGAGAAAGTAGGTCCATTATCACATACTAGTGCATAAGGCATATCAAACCTCATGATGATGTTTTTTTTCCAAGAATTGGTTACATATGTCAGTTGTTCAATTAATGAATGGTTGAGCCTCAACCTAATAAGTGTAATAGTTCATGGATGTGAGAATGAATTTGTGGCCCATAGATGAATTCTCTTTGATTTTTCCCATAAAATCTTTTCCCCACTTAGTAAATGGTTTAGCTTAAACTACTGACACTAGAGGTACTGTTAGGATATGTTCCTTATGTGCAGATGTTTAGCATGTATGTTAATTTCAAACATGTGAATGTCTATATTTTTAGAGATTAGATAGTAATATCCTAATCTTCATATTTGATGGGATATGGTATCACATAAACCATGTCAAGTCTATAATTTCCATGAAAATCACTAAGCACACCTATTACTTCATCTCTATTAAGACACTTTAGATAAATGCCTTGGTGGTTCCTTCCATACAACACACTAGTTTTTATCATAAATTATTTTATATTTAAACACCAATCCTTTATCTAAATATAATTAAAATTATTGAGCCATTCATTATTAAGAAGATAATCGACTACATATTTGTACCAATCATAATTATTTATGTCTTCAATTCGATAATGTTATCAAGTGATTTATGAATCTAATTTTTCCATAGTTTTTATAAGTCCTTGTGCTCTAAAAATAATCATGGACTAAATCTCAAGGTTGAAATCCTAAAGGATAGTGATCCACTTACCTCTTCCCTTACCTAATTCATTCTATATTAATACGGCTTTGATTATTAGGTCAATCTAATAGTAAAGACTTTATTTCATAATATGTAATGACAAAATTTATTAACATATTTGATTAATGTAAATGACTACTTATCCATCATATTTTATCTCAATTATGAATTTATCAAGTATGAGAATATGTGTGAAATGTAGTGTTCACCTCTAACGCATTTTGTTTGTGTCAAAATGGCACCATTCGAATTCTCTAAAGTGAAGGAGTAAACATAAAAGGCTACATGTAATCAATGATGATTAAAACTAGTGTGCACATAATTTACTCTTTTGTTTGGGTGAAATATACCTTAAATTTACTTGTTATTTTGATTTTAGTGTCTTTTTTTATCATGTTATTTGTTGAGGTCAACATACCCCCATTTTTTGAAAATTGGGAACTTTGAGATACTTTGATATTTAACCCTAAAAACATGTCATGTTTTTATCATTGTTAGAATTTGAACATCATCTACTTTGATTAAGTTGGCTTACTATTTTATGGTTTTACTTTGAGCTTACCTAACATTGTTATAATTGGTCTTCATGTCTTATAGTTGCAGGTTTCATGGAGTCCTTGCTAATGGATCATGCTTAAAAACCATAGCTTAAATCCTTGGTTCAAAGTTACATTTAGTGAGATAATTTTGAGGGAATATTTTAAATTTATTTTGAATTAAACCTTATTTTTTAGGTTAAACTTGGTCATGTTTTTTAAAACAAACAAACCTTAGCCTAAAAATTATGGTTAGTCTCCTTTATTTTCAAATTTTATTCTTAATATTTTTAATCGAGTCTAATGTTTGGTTTGGTAGGGTCCATTTTCCTAGCATGGTCCCCTTTATTATTATATATTTATCCTAAAGTTTTAATTCTAAGGCCGCACTCATTTTTATTAACATGAACAAGACTTTAGACTTAATTATTTAGCCTAAGTTTTTATTTTCACCCTGAGCCTTGACTTAAATAACATGCATTTTGTAGGATCCAATGGTTCTTACTTCATCACACCTTTTAATTAGATGACACGAAGAAAAATTGATAGATTTAAGCACTTAATCCTATTGATGATTTTAATTTCTCCATAGAGTATTCCTTAGTGTTGATGAACACTTCTCATTTTAGGATTACAATAATCCAAGGCATGAGTTATAGTTTGTGACAAATAGTGTGTCTATGGTGGAATAGTCATAAAAGTATGAGATATGCCCAAAAAATTTATTTGATGTGGTGGTTATGAGTCACCAAGGTCTAAGTCTTTTCACTCTTGTACTCTTATAGTATTCCTAGTCAAGATTTCTCACTCAAAGCTATCTTAGTGAATATTTACAGTGATATTTAAACTAAAGTGAGCATTGATAAAAAAGGAGGAAAAGGTAGGGTAAGGTAAAGAATAAATGTGATTTCAAGCATTAGTCTCAAACATAATGACAAAGTTATATTCAATTTAAGTATACATTTAACCAATCATTGATGTAACATAGCATAAGCCCAAGCTTCACCAAATATCAGGCAAGATTCAAATGAAAATATAAAGATCATGAGTAAAATTCAAGATTACTTAAATATTTTTCTATGTTAATCTAAATTTCATAAGAACATTAAAATACAGAGAAAATAAAATAAATTAAACTTAGAAGCCTTCAACTAGTCTAGCGCATCACAAACTCGAAACCTCATGAACATGAAATATAACTCATCTATCCAAGAACCATTCAAATATAAGACATTCACCTATAATTGAGAGAAAGTAAACATAATATAACATAACACCAAAAAATCTTAGCAAAATTCCAATTGTATTAATTGCTCTAGTATAAAATTACTCATAATCCCACGCTTTTACAAATGGTAACACTTGTCTATTTATAAAAGACATAGGCAATGTATTTTTCATATTTATTTAAAAATTTTACAAGAGGTAAGGATATTTATCCTTATAAAAATAAATCTATAGTAAATATGGCCATTAGGCACCTATTAGATCAAAATACTAATATATGCTAACAAACTAGCATATATAGTTTACAAAAGAATAATCTTGACTTTGCTCTTGGGCTACTGGGCCCCCTTTATCACTTAGGCTAAAGGAAGTATTTCATGTTGGTGTATTGTTATTTTATTAACTCAAAATCCACTATGTAATAAATTATAATCTCTTATTCATGTTTAACCAATGTATCATATTCTTTGTCACTTTTGACAGTGACCTCTTATAAGCACCTTGCTTCTGCTATTTACTCTCCTATGACAAAGATGACATTAAGGACCTTTGAATTATATTTATTAGATTGACCTTGGTTTTTATCCTTGATGCCTTAGATGAAGGCTTAGAATCCCTTCTAGAATTTCATGTCATGCATTAGGCTGGTGGTAGTAGGTTGAGAAGGGGTCACCAATAAGGCTCTTAACAACTTCTCAATTTTATTCACCAAGTCTTTATCTTCTTATATGAAGTCATTGGCCTTGTTTTAAATGAAATTAATTCTTTTATTTTCTACACTAGGATCCCTTGAATGGTATTCAATTGATTTTAAATGATAATCTTGAATTATAATGGCTTAATAGTGATGTGTACTTTGATCAATTCTATCACCTAGACTTTGGTTTCTTGCCATTAATGTATCAATTTTTGTGCCTTCTTAGCCTAAAGTTACAAGGTATTAATCCTGAGTTTGATGGATTTTAATCATTCAAAGGAATGTAAGAGGTACTTATTTAACATCTTTAATAGGTCCTCCAAAATTGATAGTGAGACTTGTGCCTCCAATTTTTTCTTCTCTTTCTCCAAGTTCAAGATTATTTACTTCATTCCTTGAATTCCCACCATAGCCATTGTTCACTCGGCTTCCACCAGACTTGAAATATCTTCTTGATGAATTGGGTGCTCCCCTACTACTTAGCTTTGGACTAGAGTGAGTCCTATAAATAGCTCCATTCTTTGAAGAGTGAATTCTTCATTTCTAATACTTACTTTCTTTATAGTGACTTTCTCTAATCTAGTAGTATTAGGGTTAAATTTTACCTTAGGCTTTACTTCTAAAATATTTAAAGCTTCTAGTGTTTTGAGACCAACCCTACTTGATTTCCTTGATTCTTATATTTTATTTCTCTTCTCCTTAGTAGCCTCAATCATTCTCCTCTCTTTTTGTTCCTTCATAAGCTCTAAGATCTAGGGCTAGACTTCAACATTGGCAGTGCTAGTCAAAGCCCATGAATGCATCTGAGAGGGTATCTTTTGAAACTTCCCATAGATTAACTAATCAAGGATAACAGGTCCATGTATGGTAAATTCATCACTAAAGAAGTTTACCTCACTTTTTGGGTGAATCCACTTGGGTTTCTTGGAGCTCTAGTAACCAAAGACATATTTGTCTCCCTCTTTCTTTTGGTCATAAGGAATGAATCTAAGGAAACTCCTTTGCCTTTGTCTATCTCTTTATCTTGAGGAGATTCAATTAGTGCTACCTCAGCTATGGATCCTTCATTTTCATCTCCTTCCTTATCTGACCCATATGTATCTATAAGTTCTTTGAAGACTTTTCCCATTGTTTCATAAGGTTTTAAAGAAACCATATCAAGGTATTCCATAGGGGAAGTGGGTATTTGAGGTAGAGATGAGGTAGAGGGTCCCTCTCCTAGCCTATGTTCCATCTTTTATTCACTAGGTCCTTTAATTTTGGGTACTTGCTACTGAGGTAGTTGCTATTGCTGAGGTGGACCTTCAGGCACTTGTGGTGGACGTAAAGTTTAATTTAGGAAATTATATTTCAAGGGATTAATTTTCCATATTTATCCTAATGTTTTTTCTTCCCTCTATAATCTATGTTCTAATTTGTATCCATGCCCCTTAAACCTAGCCAATACTTCCTCAAAGTTGGCTACCTTTATGTATAAGTGGTCATATTGACCTAATTGATGTTCATAAGGTACCTTATTTAGTTTTTTTTATTGTAAATAGGAGAGCACATTTCCCTTTGGATCTCATGTCTTGAGGTCATGTAATTGGAAGTAGAATGTTTCTCTATTCCTTACTAAGATCTCTAATTACTTCCATCCATGAATCATGATTTCCCCAATCATATATGGGAATAGATGTATAATGCCTTTTTTATTCTCTCTACATACATGGTCTATACCATGAAGGATTTGATGAGCTATCTCACTCTCAATCAGCTTGATTGGGACATGCATTAGTATTCTAAAGGGTTGGGTTTAGATTCCTTGAATCCTAATGATTGTGTAGTCAAGGTATAACAAAATATCTCCAATGGTCTCTACAAATTTCCTAGTGAGGGGGGGGGGGAACCCTAGGCATTGGAATTCTAGTAATTATCCCAACTAGAGTGGGATATATTCCATCATAAATGAATTGCATGTGGTCTCTATACTTGAATATGTGTAATTTGGAGTAATGGTAATCTTGTTGTGAGTGGACCAATTTTTGATGGTAGGGAAGTAGGTTAAGGCCATGAAGGCATCCAACAAGTAAGACATCATAGTGAAGAGCTAACTTATTTTCCTTTTAATTCCATTAAACTACCTTCCCAGGTGGATAATTATCATTTCTTTAATAGGTAGAGTCAACTTCTCTTCTATCATGAAATAGACATAGGAGAACCACTTGGGGTCAACATAGGTATGTTATTACTACTCCATAAGCCCTATTAAACAAATTCATGATGATTCTAATCCTTCACTAAATAATATAATTAGGATTTTACCATCATGGTTTCTCATTACATGATTTCCTCTATCCAGCCATGGTCTTAATATATTATCTAAGTCATTCTTACTAGTACATTGTTTGATTGTAGGGAGGTCTATATGAGACTTATAATTCTTATAGTACCCTTCAAAAGCTACTAGAGCTATATAAGTAACACTCTTTGATGTACCCTCCTTTATTATCTAGTCTCCATCTACTCTACAATCAATGAACATAGGAGTAAGGATATCAATACAATAGAGTAACTCTAGTTTGGTAGTTGTGGGGTGAAGCTCAAACATTTAAATTGCTACCAAGTATTCATGTCTCCTTTAAAATATATCAAATCATTGATCATTGGGAGCCAATTGTTGTATAAGGTTGATTACAAAGAATATTTTTGACTAGTTCTTCATACCATTATTTAAGGCTCCCACATCTAATTTAGTGTCTTTGTAACATCTTATTTCATTTTTAGTTGACAAGTAAACCTTAGCTTCATCTCTAAATTTTTATCTAGTAGCAACCATGTTCATCTAAATGTTTAATTTCCCTTAGACTACATGATCTCACTAAGTGTTTTTAGCTCTTTTCAAGGTGATTTTCAGCTCTTTTAAATGCAATTATGATTTAATTAGGAAAGAATTAGGGCTTTATGTTAGCAAACTAGGGTTTTTTGCATCTTTAATGGTGAAGGTGGAAAATTCATAAATTTTCTCATGTTACTCTTATGAAAATCATTTTAGAAGCTATCCATTAGTCTTTGAAATTTTCCTTCATTTTGCACTATTGGATTGGATCTACGAATGAACACAGTCCATTGATCTCAATTAGTGAAGTCTTTTCTAATTGGTTGCCTTCATTATGCTTTATCCTCATTGAAAAGTCTTTGGCCATTTTGCATCAATGGATTAAATTTTGTGATGAAGCATGAACCATCATATCTATAAAGATGCACTCAAGTTAATGAGATTCAATCTTAATAAAAAATTAGGTTAAAAGCCATTATACTAAGTTTTCATGTAAACAATGAAAATGGGGTTTTTAAAGGGTTAAGAGAAATATCCCTTTGCTAGGTTTGAAAGTTTAGACTATATTAAATTTGATAGCCTTGTGAATGTCAAAAATGTTCTTGTAGACATTGAATTATAGGTGCAAGGTTGTCAAATTTAAGCTCATCTAATGTACTTAGAATATCTTAAATTTGAAATCCTCATGAATTTCAAATAACATTCTCATATATGTTGAATAATGGGCACAAGGCTATCAAATGTAAGCTCATTTAATGTACTTAGAGGGCTTAAGCTTAAGCCTTACAATCATGTTTTATTGAAAAACACATTTTTTTAAAGGTGAAAGCATGTTCCTTAGGCCATATGTCCAAGTCTTCATGATACAGGATTGTTTAAGTCCTTTTTGATTGGCCACTTAAACTTTGATTAGGTTGAAAGCCTTCAGCTAGTTCACACCATCAGATCAAATCTTGTGATGAAGTGTAGACTCTGGGATCTACAAAGATGCACATGACTTAATGATATTAAATATTTGATATGACTTAGGTTAAAAGTATGATTTTTAAGTCTATTTATGTTAAATAAAACACATGGGGTTCTTCTTAGGGTCGTGATATACATCCTTTATTAAGCCTCAAGGTTATACTACATTGAAAAGTCTTCAATGATTTTGAACTATCAGATTAGATCCATGAGCAAGTGTGGGCCATTGATCATGATCTGTATGATCATAAATGATTGGTCCCTACAAAGATCAAATATTATGGCTAGGCAAAAAATAAGGAACCTAGAAAGATTTTACGTAGTTTGCCTTATACATTTTTTGAAGGGTCACTTTCTGCCAAAGTGGACTGAGACAACTTTTTCGAAGGGACACTTCAAGAAACTTTGAAGGGTCACATTAAGAGAGTGCCTTAACCAATTATTCCAAATGGTAGGTTTCAAAGAAGCTAAAGGATTGATTTGCTTTAGACAAAATGTCTGTAAGAAATAGTTCCCAAAATAATTTCTTTGAAGGATAATATCCACCAAAGTGGCCTGAGACAACTTTTTTGAAGGGACACTTCAACAAACTCTAAAGGGCCACTTCAATAAAGTGACTTAAAATCAAGATTTCAAAGGGTACTTTGGTGTTTAGGTGGGTCCATTTATTTGTATTTGATTTTCACCATCTGATTAGATCTATGAGATAGTGAGAGCCATTAGATCTATAAAGATGGATGCAGTTTAGATAAGTAATAAGCTAATGGGATTTATTAAGGCCAAGACATCAAATGTATAAAGGAAAGAAACTTATTACAAATAACCCAATGTAGGAGGGGTTAAAAAACCAAAATAAGTAATGGGTTGACCAAAGAAAACTTGACTAAGTAATGAACCAATGGAAACCCAATTAAATATATATTTATAAAACTTTCATAAGCTGAGTTATTTGGGAAACCTGAACAAGTATTCCCTCCAAATTTTAAATTCAAAATTTAGGGTTTTCTATAAGGGAAACCTATCCTTCTTTATGTAACCTAAAATTCAATATTTAAATATAAACCATTAGAAAAGTTAGTCCAAAAACATAATAATTATAATTAAACATCTATAAAGCATGTCCCTTTCAAGTGGATGATCTTCAAATTCTAAAAGAGATAACATCTTCAAGCAAGCTTTAAAGGTTCAAATGTTTTTAAACATTCATAATGGTCACCCATTTGCAAAAGTAATAAAGTGGGGGGAATGTTGATCCAAAAAATGGTGAATCACATGGGAAACATAGAAATATGTTAGAACCCAAAGCTCTAGTTTAAACCAATACATAAGTATTTCATATAATGGGTCCATAACATTGTCTAAATCAAGCCTTGATTGGTATAAACCTCACATGTGTAAAATTTAAACTCAAAATGTTGAAACATAAACATGCATTGTGTTCTTTGATTCCACTTACTATTTATCATGGAACTTTGGAAGATAAAATCTAGGTCATACCTCTAGTCATAACACTTATAGCATTTTGGATATTCATTGAGAATAATTTCTCTTAGTTTAGAGAAGGCTTAGGCATTGATCTACTACTATCCAAGCATATATAGCCTTGATAGAGATATGTTTGGTCCCACTCAAGGCCTTGCTCCACTACCAGCTAGGCATCCATAGACCTAATGGAGGTTGCCAAAATTACCTTTGCTTCTTATCCATAGATTTTGCAATAAGTTTCTTATTTTCTAGGTCCTTTTACAAAGGTTGGGAACCAATATAGCCTAGTTTTAAGGATTTGGTCAAGTGTTGGATTCTTGGGGTAATCACTTTTAACTATAACCTTTATCCTAGACAAAGTTGTGTTTTAAGTGATATCATGAAATGTACTTCAACAACCTAAGCTTCCTTCTTACACATATGTTTCTTATTTCAATAAAAATTTGATTTAATATTATGTTTAAGACTTGTTATGATAATTAATTTTTATATCAATCCACAACATTGTCCTTGAGTTGCATCATGATGCTTTGTGACAACCTATGTTCATCATTGCAAGATTCATATCCCTACTTCAAAGCACTAGAATTTTAAGCAATCTCATGAAACCATTACTATTCACATGACTTATTTGAAACAAAAGATCACAACCAAGAAAAAGAAAATAAAACACAAAGCAAACACACAACAAAAAGTAATAAGCAAGAAGCAAACAAATATGTATAAGCAAAGTAAAAAGGGAAAGAAAGAAAATAAACAAGCTAATCTATCTATTCTAATCTAAAAATCTTACATTTTTCACTCCATGAAGACTCCTATGGAGTAGCAAAAAAAGTAATGCTTGAGATACTACCCATTCATGGGCAAGGTGAACTCTACTCCTTGGAGGTGTTTCAGCTTAAAAGTGTTGTTTCCCAATGTCTCTATAATTTGATATGGCCCAATCTGCAAAGGTGTGAATTTTTCATGCTTCCATTTTGGGTCTGAATCTTTCTCTTAGAAGAGGAGTAAGTCTCCTTACTTGAACACTTTGATTTTGGATCCTTTATCAAACCACATTTTCACTATTGTTTGATGCCTACTAAAGTTAGCAAACACATTGTCTCTAACATCTTCCATCTAAATAATGTTTAGCAACCTTGAGCTAGCAAGGTCTTGGATTTATTCCATATACTCTTGCATGAAGGTAAATGTGGGAAATTCTAGGGTTATAGGGAAGATAGGTTCATGTCCATACACTAACAAGAATAATGAATCTTTGAGGGATTGCTTAATCCTTATCCTATCTACCCATAGTGCATACTTAAGGAGCTTATGCCATGTTCTTAGTTTGTCTTTCATAGACTTCTTGATATCCTTCATCAAATTCTTATTTGTAGAATAGAAAATTCTATTCCCTTAGGGATAATGATTGGATGAAAAATTTAGAGTGATGCCATTGTCATATGCCCATTCAGTCATCTCAATAGAAGTGAAGGCAGATCCATTATCATAGACTAAAGAGAGTGGGCTTCCAAATCTTGTGAAAATGTTTTCTCCCATGAAGTTAATTACCTCTTATGTCCTACAATGTTTGGTGTCAACATCTTCACTTGACCTTATGTAATAGTTAGTAGCAATAAGGAAAAATTTATGGCCATCAAAATAATTGGGGTTGATCACCCCTAAAAAGTCTAAACCCCATTATGCAAAGGATTTGTAAGCTATCACAAGTTGTAAAGGCATGGCTACCTTTGACTCATTTGTGTTGAATATATGGCATGCATGGCACTCCCTCACATGCTTGTGAGCATCTTTGAAGAGGGTAGGCTAATAATACCCAAATCTAAAGATATTGTGAGCTATGGTTCTTCCTAAAGGGTGTCCACTTCCTAGCTTCTCATGGAAGGTAGTCATGATTTGAGCTGCTTCTTCTTTGGATACACACCTTAAATAAATTCCCTCAAACTTCTTTCTATACAAGACTCCATTCTTGATGAGGTAATAAGCTGATTTGAGCCTTAAGGCTCTCCCTTGTTCTCTTGTAAGTCCTAGGTGACAAACACCATTGATAATTAGGTGGATGATAGAGTCATACCACTCATTAGGCTAGAAGTTTTACTAGTCAACTTCCATGACATGGAGCTTTGGGGTTACATTTGCAATCATTTGAACTAAACCTTGGCATCTTACCAACTTGGAAATCTTCATTTCAATGTGATACTCTTGTAGAAATAACATCCATTTGCCTCTTCTTTCTCTAAGCTCATTTTGACTCATGATTTTTGTAGTTAGGTTTGGAATGATAACATGCACCTTACTCCTAAGGATATAATGCTTGCATTTCTTGAATACTTTCATCAATGCATAAAATTGCTTGTTAATCATATAATAGTTAACTTCAACCTTCTTGAAATTGGTGCTCATGAAAACTATGGGATGATCATTCCCATCAATTTTTTGAGTTAGTACCAAAGCCATAGTATGCTTAGAAGTAAATAAATATAGATAGAAATCCTTTAAGAAATTAAGACTTATGAGGATTGGGGCTTCAATTATTGCCCTTTTAATATTAGCAAAAGCCTTCTTGGATTCATCATTCTAAGAGATATTGGCATCCTTCTTCAGCATGTCATTCAAAGGCTTGACAATTTTAACAAAGCCTAAGATTAACATTCTTACAAAGTTAATTCTCCCAACAAATGAATTAAGCTCTTTTCTATTATTAGGCAAATCAATTTTAGAGATGGCCTCCACTCTATCAGGATCTATGGAGATCCCTTGCTTGTGATAATAAGGCCTAGTAGTTTCCCCTCTATGACATGAAATATACTTTTCTTTGGGTTGAGGTAAATGCCATATCTTTTTCACCTTTCAAAAACTTTTTGCAAGTGCATGAAGTGATCCTCTCTATTCTTGGAGAAAATTGTCAAATCATCCATAGAGATGATGATACATTTGCCTACCAGACCTTGGAAAGCATGGTCCATGGCCCTTTGAAATGTTGATCCTACATTAATAATCCTAAAGGGCATCTTATTTTAGTCATAAGTTCCCTACTTGGTCATGAAATATTTCTTCATCCTATCTTTTTTGTCAAACAATACTTGGTTATACCCTAAGAATCCATCTAAGAAGGATAGAATAGCTAACCCAAAAATAGCTTATATGACTTGGTCTAAAGAAGGTAGAGGATAGTTGTCCTCTTCAAAATCTTTGTTCAATTTCCTAAAGTCAATTCATAATCTAATCTCCCCATTCTTATTTCTTACTAGGACCAAGTTTGCAATCTAAGTGTAGTGTTTGATAGGAAAGACAATCCTTGCATGCAATAGTTTCTTGACCTCTTTATAAATCATAGGCTCTAAGATAAGATTGAATAGCCTTTGATTTTGTCTAAAAGGCTTGTAGTTTTCTTTGAGAAGTATTGTATGAGTTATGACTCTTGGGTCAAATATCTTCAGGTCTTCATAAGACCAAGTAATGACCTCTTTGTACTTTTTGAGAAACTCTCTTTCTTTCTTATTCTCCATTTCAATGCATGCTTTCCCTATGTTGATGGGTTGAGGTTGGTCTTATCAACTAAGATTTACTATCTAGTAGTATTTTCCACTCACTTTAGGTACCTTAGGTACCATCGCAAGCATATCATGATCAAACAACCTCTCTAAATAGATCATCCCTTTAAGTATCTTTTTATCACTAAGATGGATGATATTACCATTAGGATCATTTTTAGGAGAGCTCTCATCCACTTCATCAATGATATGGGCTTCAAAGGCCCCAGTGTTGGTCAAGAAATCAATGATTTACTAATCATCATTAAAAACTTGGAAGTGATTGATGTTATCAAGCATTGATGATCAAGGTACCAACTCAATGCTAAGTCAGGGGAATCTAAATTTGATTTTGAGGTTGGTTTCAAGAGAAGGAAGCTCATAGTAGCCTTTTTTCTTCCCTTGGAATAGCTAAGATGTTGAAGGCATCAAAAGATTCAATAAAATCCCATACCCTGAACTTATATCTCTTTAAGTAAGATAACTTGTACTTGTATTTACCTTTCACTTGGTTGATCACAAGGTTAGAGTTTCCATAGACCATAAACTCTTTAAATTTGTGCTTTATGGAATGCTATAGTCCAAGAATAAGAGATTAATACTTAGCTAAGTTATTAGTGCAAGGAAATTACAAACTATAAGATGCATGGTAGTGTTTATCTACAGGGTCTAGTAACACAATACCAGCTCCTGATCTTGATTTGTATGTGGCTCTATCAACATGTAAATTCCATAATCTATTCATTATAGGAGGCATTTTAGAATCTAGCTTTTGTGAAAATTTTAAGGTGAAGATTCTAATATTAAATCAAGGCATTTTACCCTTTCATTAACTTCATTTTACTTAGTTATCATATGCTTCATCCTTGGATCTCTCTCAACTCTTATCTGATTAGGAACACCCTTCCATGGCAACCACAAATGAGATGGAAATGTACCCATTCAAATATTTGGTCTATATCCTACTTAGAAGCATCCCATAAGCACTATGGATGTTTACTACTTGAATTTCAATAAACTGTTGAACTCTAGGTTCACTTGCTAATTGAATATGCACATTAAGTAGTTCTCCAATGTCTTTTATTTTTAATTTATCTAGTTATGTGACTAATCTTTTTGACTTGATTGGGTTTAATCCCAGTTGCTCAAAAATTCTAACTAGCATAATATTAGTTAAAGCTCCTAAATATAGTAGACAATTATGGACATTCTTACCAAACACTCTGACTATGAGCATAAATGGTGGGGACTCTATTCTTACCACTTGCGTAGTTACATTGGCAATATCATTTTTTTGTGGCTTTATAGGCTTATTGGACAAGGATTATAAGAGAAGGTCTCTTTACTCAATTATCTATGTTAGTTCATTTAGATTGATATTTTCCTTGATTTTATTCATGCCCTCAATAATATTGTATCCATTCTTATTCAAAGGTTTAGCCAAAGGCTTAGAAGAGCTCCCTTTAGGTGGCTTAGGATCATTCCTTGAAGATGCATTTGGAGGAGTCCCATAGTTATTGGGAGGAGTATAAGTAGTTAAGGGATATCTTTTCTCCCTATTCCTTAGAGCCTAAGTCTTTAGGAACTATTAAAATGCTTGGATTTCTTTAGAAATATTGTCAGGCTCATTATCTTTTTGGAAAGGAAATTGGAAGTTATCCACCATGTGTACTTGATCTTATTATTTAGATCTAAAAGTAATAGAAATATTATCCGTATCTAGGATAACATCAAAGGTGTCAAGATCTTCCTAGAAGGCTTCAAAAGCTTTGCAAAATTCAATACAATCTATCTCACCATGCTTAGGAGTGACATTCACTCTACAATAATTAGGTAGGGCAATATCTATGAGATTGATGTCTATAGTATTTTTGCTAGATGAAGAAGGCTTATTGGCTTTATTTTTGTTAAAGAAGCTATCATTCTGGAAACAATTTTTAGGTCTATTCAACTTTTGGAAGGTGAAGTTCCTTTTAGAGCTATCGTTATCATTACCAACTTACTTTTGAAATTACAAGAAATCTATACTAAGATTTTAGACCATCTTAAGTATGGACTCATTTTCATTCTTTAGAGATTTAAAAGTCAAGGTTGGCATCTATGGGTTGATATTTGGAATTGAGTAAGCCTTTTTCCCTTGAGGTTAAATTTGATCACTAATTACCATTGCTTCTAAATAAGCTTGAGCTAATGTGGTAATATTTGGGATAGTTCTCTTAAGAAACATAGAAGTCATGGGATCCACAACATATTTGTAGATCTCTAAGGCCAAAGGTTCATTTGGCTTATAAGGATCTATGGTTATACAAAACATGTTTTTAAATTTTGCATTAAAATACCTAATGGGCTCACTTGCATCTCTTTTGATGGTAGTAAACTGATGATATATGACACAAGGGTTAATTATCTTACCAAATTGATCAATAAATATGGTGTCAAAGTTATTCCAAGAAGTGATATAATCATCAGGCATGTTTAAGAACCACTCATAGGTAGCATCTTTGAGGTAAAAGGGAATAACCTAAAAGATACATCCTCATGAATAACATTTAAGAGCCTTAAAGTATCTTTAAAGGATTTGACATGTTCCTCAATAGTGATCATCCCAGTTGGACTAACAATAGGTAAATATTTCTCAAGATTTCATGGAAAATCATGAGCTATATGTAGAACATTGATAGGAGAACTTCCAAGCCAAGCCATATCTATTCAAAGTTTGAATATAGGTACTCCTTTTATGGGAAAAGATGGAAAATATTTTGAATGTCTACACCTTCCTTTATCCTTTCTAGCCTGTTAGTGTGTCTCGAGCTCAAGTAGAGGTTCCCTAGTTTTTAAATGAGATCTATTCCTAATTCTGGGCAATTCCAGCTTGAGAACTAAGAATCCTACTTTTAAATATGGTGTAACACATTAATTCCCACAAATATTAGCAAATGACATGTACACTAAGTTTATTTTGTAAAGAATTTCTTATGAAATGATTATGGACACTAATCTTTGACTAAATTATCTCAAATATATGTTTGATCATGCAAAGATGACCATCCTTTAAATAATTTTGAATAATTAGACTCAAATAACACAATATAACATCAATATTTAGTCAAAATAAAGCTATTTTAACCTTAAACATCAAGAATTCTCAATTTTAAAGCTATTTTTACAAGAGTTTGAACTAAAATTTACAAAGAATAAGGATATTTTCCATACTAAGCACAAAGATGAGAAAGAAAACACCTAAAAAGAAACTATATTTATAAAGGACATAAATATATTCTAATTTGAACTTCCTTCCTCTCAAAGAAAACCCTCCTAGCATTAGTGGGAACTGTATCTTATTGATGCTTTCAATTGCTCCATAGAGTGTTCCTTAGTGCTGATGAACACTTCTCATTTTAGGATTACAAGAATATAAGGCATGAGTTACATTTTGTCATAAGTATTATGTCTGTAGTGGAATAGTTAGCAAAGTATGAGAGATACCTACAAAATTTGTTTAATGTGGTGTTTAGGAGTCAACAAGGTATAAGTCTTTGCAGTCTTGTAGTCTCATAGTCTCCCTCATCAATATTTCTAAATCTAAGCTAATCTAAGTGAATATTTACAATGATCTCTAAACTAAAGTTAGCATTGATAAGAAAGGAGTAAAATTTAGGGTAATTCAAATAATAAATTTCATTGTAATCATTAGTCTCAAACATAATGACAAAGTTTGATTCAATTTAGTTACACATTTAACCAATTAGTGATGTAACATAACATAAGTGCAAGCTTCACCAAAGATCAAGCAAGATTCAAAGGAAAATATAAAGATCATGAGTAAAATTCAAGATTACTTACATATTTTTCTATGCTAATCTAAATTTCATAAGAAAATTCAAATGCAGAGGAAATAAAATGAACTAAACTTAGAATCCTTCAACTAGTCTAGCACATCACAAACTAGAAACCTTATGAACATTAAATATAGCTCATCTATCCAAGAACCATTCATATCTATGACATCCACCTATAATTTAGATAAAGTAGAAACAATATAACACAACACTAGATAATCTTTACAAGATTCCAATTGTATTAATTGCTCTAGTATAAAATTGCTCAAAATCCCTCCCTTTTATAAATGGTAACACTTGTCTATTTATAAAATACATAGGCAGTGTACCTATCATCTTTATTTTAAAATTTTACAAGAGGTAAGGACAAATATCCTTTTACAAAGAATGCTATAATACATGTGGCCATAAGGCACCTATTAGATCAAAAGACTAATATATGTTAACAAACTAGTATATATAGTTTATAAAAGAATAATCTTGACTCTGCTCTTGGGCTAGTGGGCCCCTTTGATCACTTAGGTTGAAGGAAGTATTTCACCCTTGTGTATTGTTATTTTATTAACTAAAAATCCACTATGGGATTTATTAGACTCTCTTCTTCCTATTCAACCAATGTATCATATTCTTTGTCACTTTTGACAGTGACCTCTTGTAATCACCTTGCTTCTACTATCTGCTCTCCTATGGCAAAGATGACATTAAGGACCTTTGAATTATATTTATTATATTGGCCTTGGTTTTCATCCTTGATGCCTTGAATGAATGCTTGGACTCCTTGCTACAATTCCATGTCATGCATTAGGCTAAGGGCAATAAGTTGAGAAGGGATCACCAACAAGGCTCTTATCAAATTCACAATTCTATTCACCAAGTCCTTATCTTCCTCTATGAATTCATTGGCCCTATTATACCATGAAATTAATTCTTGTATTTGATCCACCAGGATCCCTTGAGTGGAATTCAATTGCCTTTCTTTGATAATTTTTAAGTCTAAAAGCTATTTAGTGATGTGTACTTTGATCAACTATGTCACCTAGTCTTTGGTTTCTACCCTTTATTATATCAATGTTTGTGCCTTTTTAGCCTAAAGTTATAAGGTATTAAGTCAGAGTTTATTTCCTTTAATCATTCAAAGGCATCTAGGAGGTACTTATTTAACATCATTAGTAGGTCCTCTAGAATTGATCATGAGACTTGTGCCTCCAAGTCTTTCTTCTCTTTCTCTAAGTTCAATATTCCTTGCTTCATTCCTTAAATTATAACCACAACCATTAATAAATGGCCTTCCACCAAACTTTAAATATCTTCTTTATGAATGGGGTGTTCCCTTGTTACCTAGCCTTGGATTGGAGTGAGTCTTATAAATGGCTCCACTCTTTGGAGAGTGACTTCTTTAGTTCCAATAGTTACTTTCTTTGTAGTGACTTTCTATAATCTAGCAGTATCAGGGTTAAATTATACCTTAGGCTATACTTCTAAAATATTTGAATCCTCTAGTGTTTTGAGACAAACCATGCTTGATTTCCCTAATTCTTCTATTTTATAGTTACTCTCCTTAGTAGCCTCAATCATTCTCCTCTCTTTTTGTTCCTTCATGAGCTCTAAGATCTAGGGCTAGACTTCATCATTGACTTCAAAATTAATAGTTCTATTCAAAGCCCATAAATTCATCTGAGAGGGTATTTTTTGTAACTTCCCATAGATGAACCAATTAGGGGTGAGAAGTCCATGTATGGTAAATTTGTCATTAAACAAGTTTACCTCAATTGTTGGGTGAATCCACTTGGGTTTCTTGGAGGCTCTAGGCACCAAATCCATATCTATCTCCCTCTTTATTTTGGTCATAGGGACCAAATATAAGGCAAATCATTTTCCTTTATCTATCTCTTCAACTTGAGGACCTTCAATTAGTATCACCTTAACTATGGCTCCTTCATCTTCATGTCTTTCCTTATCTAACCCGTATGTATCTGTAAGTTCATTGAAGACTTCTTCCACTATTTCATAAGGTTCCAAGGCAACCATATCAAGGTATTACATAAGGTAAGGGGGTCTTTGAGGTAGATATAAGGTAGAGGGTCTCTCTCTTCACCTATGTTACATATTTTGTTTACTAGGTCCTTCAATTTTTAGCACTTGATATTGAGGTAGTTCATGTTACTGAGGTAGACCTTAAGTCACTTGTGTTGGACCTAAATTGGAAGGTAGGAAATGATATTACAAGGGATTTATTTTCCATATTTCTCTTGATGGTTTTTCTTCCCTCTATAATTTGTGTTCTAATTTGAATCCATGCCCCTTAAACCTAGCCAACACTTCCTTAAAGTTGGTTGCCTTTGTGTATAAGTGGTCATATGGACCCAATTGATGTTCATAAGGTACCTTATGTAGTTTTTTAGATTGTATATGGGAGATAAAATTACCCTTTTAATCCCATGTCTTGAGGTCATATAATTGGAAGTAGAATGTCTCTTTATTCATTGCTAAGATCTCTAATTGCTTCCATCCATGAATCATTGTTTTCCCAATTAGATATGGGAATAGATGTAGGATGTATTTATTCTTCTCTCTACATACATGGTATTTACCATGAAGTATTTGATGAGCTATCTCACTCTTGGCTAGCTTGATTAGGACATGCATTGATAATTTGAAGGATTGGGTTTGGATTCCTTCAATCCTAATGACTATGCAGTCAAGGTATAACTAGATATCTCCAATGGACTCTATAAATTACCTAATGAGGGGGAGAACCCTAGGCATTAGAATTCTAGTAATTATCCTAACTAGAGTGGGATATATGCCATCAAAAATTAATTTCATGTGGTCTATATACTTAAATATGTGTAATTTGGAGTAATGGTGAGAAATGGTAATCCTTTTGTGAGGGAACCAATTCCTAATGGTAGGGAAGTAGGTTGAGGCCAAGAAGGAATCTAACAAGTAAGAAATCATATGTGAATATTTGACTTGTTTTCCTTTTAATTCCATTAAACTACCTTCCCAGGTGGATACTTATCATTTCTCTAATAGGTGGAGTTAACTTCTCTTCTATCATGAAATAGACATAAGTGACCCACCTAGGGTCAACATAAGATGTGATTGATACTCCAAAAACCCTATTTAACAAAGTCATGATGATTCTAATCCCTTACCTAAATTGTACAATTAGGATTTTACCATCATGGTTTCTTATTACATGAGTTTCTCTATCCAGCCATGGTCCTAAGATATTATCTATGCCATTCTTAGTGGTATATTCCTTGATTGTAGGGAGGTCTATGTGAGTCCTGGGAATATTATATTAGCCTTTAAAATATCCTAGAGCTATATAAGCAACCCTCTTTCATATAACCTCCTTTATTATCTAGTCTTCATCTACTCTATAATAAATGAACATAGGAGCAAGGATATCGATACAATGGAGTACCTTTGGTTTGGTAGCTATGAGGTAAAGCCTAGACATCTAAATTGATACCAAATATTCATGTTTCCTTTGAATTAAATCAATTCATTTCTCATTAGGAGCAAAGGTTGTAGGCTGATTGCAAAGAATATTTTTGATGAGTTCTTCATACCATTGTTTATGGCTCCCACATATAATTTATTGTATTTGTAACATCTTCCTTCATTATCAGTTGACAAGTAAACATTGACTTCATCTCTACATTGTTATTTAGTAGTGTCCATGTTCCTCCAATTGATTCATTTCCCTTAGACTAACATGATCTTGCTGAGTGTTTTTAGTTCTTCTCAAGGTGATTTTTATCTCTTTTGAATGCAATTATGATTCAATTGGACAAGAATTAGGGCTTTATGTTAGAAAACTAGACTTTATCACAACCTTAATGGTGAAGGTTTTGAATTCATAAATTTTCTCGTGTTACTCCTTCAAAAGTCTTTTCTAAAGCTAACCATTAGTCTTTGAAAGTTTCCTTCATTTTTCCCTATTGGATTAGATCTATGAACAATTGTGGTTCATTTATCTCAATCCATAAAGTCTTTTCTAATTGATCACCTTTGTTATGATTTATCCTCACTGAAAAGTCTTTGACCATTTTTTACCTTTAGATCAATTCCTATGATGAATCATGAACTGTTAGATCTATAAAGATGCACACAAGTTAATGAGATTTGAGATTAAAAACCTAGGTTAAAAGCCATTATAGTAAGTTTTCATGTTAAAGAAGAAAATAGTCCTTTTAAAGGGTCAAGAGATATATCCCTTTGCTAGGTTTGAATTTTTAGATTATGTTAAATTTGATGGCCTCAAAAACATAAAAAAATGTTCTTTTGGATGTCGAATGATAGGCGTGAGGCTATCAAATTTAAGATTATCTAATGTACTTAGACTATCTTAGATTTGACATCCTCGTGAACATCAAAAAATGTTATCATGGATGCTGAATGATGGGTGTGAGGCTGTCAAATTTAAGCTCATATAATATACTTAAAACACTTAAGCTTAAGTCTTGAAATCATGTTGTGTTGAAAAACACATTGTTATTTAAGATTAAAGCATGATCCTTGGACCATATGTCCAAGTCTGTAGGCTATGAGATCATCTAAGTCCTTTTTTATTAGCCACTTAAACTTTGATTAGGTTGAAAGCCTTCAACTAATTTTCCCTATTAGATCAAATCTTATGATGAAGTGTAGGCCATCAAATCTATGAAGATGCAAATGACTTAATGAGATTTGAGATTTAATATGACTTAGGTTAAAATTATTATTCCGGAGTATATTTATATTAAAAAAAACCACATGGGTTTCCTCTAAGGGTTGAGAAATATGTCCCTTTGCTAGGCCCAAAGTTTATACTATGTTGAAAAGTCTTCAGTGATTTTGTAGTATTAGATTGGATCTATGAGAAAGCATGGGTTGTTGATCACGATCCATGTAATCATCAATGATTGGTCCTTATAAAGATAAAATATTAGGGTTAGGCAAAAAATAAGGAACCTAGAAAATTTTTACATAGTTTCCCTTAAACATTTTCCTAAGGGTCACTTTCTACCAAAGTGTACTGAGACAACTTTTTCAAAGGGACACTTCAAAAACTCTAAAGGGTCACTTCAAGAAAGTGCCTTAACCTATTCTTCTAAAGGGGAGGTTTCAAAGAAGCTAAAGGATTTATTTTTTTGGACAAAATGTCTACAATAAATAGTAACCAAAATAATTTCTTTGAAGGGTACTTTCTACCAATGTGGATCAAGACAACTTTTCCAAAGGGACACTCCAAGAAATTTTGAAGGCTCACTTCAAGAAAGTTCCTTAAAATCAAGATTTCAAAGGGTATATTGGTGTTTAGGTGGGTCCATTTGCTTGTATTTGATTCACATCATCTAATTAGATATATGAGATAGCGAGAGACATTAGATCTACAAATATGCATGAATTTTAAACAAGTAATAAACTAATGGGATTTATTAAGGCCAATACTTTAGACTTATAGAGGAAAGTAACTTATGACAAAGAACTCAAAGTAGGAGGGGTTAAAAAACTTGAACAAATAATGGGTCGACCAAAGAAAACTTGACCAAGTAATGAACCACTAAAAACCTAATTAAATCTAGAGTTGAGTTTTTTGGGAAACTTGAACAAGTCTTCCAAACAAATTTTGAATTCAAAATTTAGGGTTTTCTTTAGGGGAAACCTAGACTTATTTATGTAACCTACAATTCAATATTCAAATATAAACCATTATTAAAGTTAGTTCAAAAATATAATCATTATTATTAAGCATGTATAAAGTATATCCCTTTCAAGTGGATGATCTTCAAACTCTAAAAAATATAACCTCTTCAAGAAATTTTTCAAGGTTTAGATGTTTTTAAACATTCATAAGGGTCCCCCATTTGCAAAAGAAATAAAGTGGGGGGGTATGCTGATCCAACAAGTCCTTCAGACCAATCATGTTTGATCATTTATATCATAATCAATGGCTCAAGCTTCATCATGGACCAAATATTAGATGGATCAAAGATAACATTGAAAATTCAAAGATCTAGGAAGATCTATGGAGTCACGACATGACACTCCCACATTTGAAGTTTGAAAGAAAAGGGTCCCACATATCAAATGGAACCAATGGTTTGAGACTACTTAGATCATGATCAAATGGCTCTCTCTTCATCTTGGTTTTTAATTAAATGGAGAGAATTGAGTTTGAGATCCTAGGAAGCCCCATAAAGTCACCACATGGCACTTTTGCATTAGAATACATGAATTTGATGAGCTTAAATTTGATGTTCGTGTGACCATCATTTGACATCTATGAAGATGTATTTGACATCCATGTGAACTTTAACTTTAAGCCCATCAAAATTAAAAAATTCATGAGATTAAATTTGACATTAACAAAACCATCATTTGACATCTGTGAGGACATATTTAACATCCATGAGGCCATAAAATTTAATCTAATGGATTATGTTGGTCAATACTAGGATATACTCTAAAATACCATTAAAAAACTCATGAATTTCATTAAAAACTAATGGGACCTATATAAAGATGTTTAAAAACTTTATTTCTTAGAACTACAAATAATGAAATGGTTTCATAGTCTAAATATATGCATAAATGAATCTAGTTTAAGTCTATATCTTAAGGTCCCCATTGTATTTGTTTGAATGCCATGAACGTTATGCTAGAGACTTATACTAAATATTATATTAAAAGGGTATTTGTAACATAAAACTTATCCCAAATGATTTTAATCAAAGATGTTATCATGTTTATTAATATAAGAAATCCCTAGGTCAAAATCTAGCATTTGGTCTTTATATCACTTTGACCCCTTTGGGTATGTTCTAAGAGATTAAGATAAGTATTTTATCCCAAATTATGTGTTGTGATTATTAAATAAAACCTAAACCTTGGCTTAAAATATTTATCCATGGTTCCATTTTTGTATAAATTCCAAAAAACTTAGGCATATACATTTTAGCCTAATGTTTATTTCATGTTTAATAAACATATAATGAACCTTAGCCTAAGGTATTTAAACATAAGTCCCCACTTAAATAATGTATTGATTAAATCTCATGTATATTTCAATATTTAACAGTCTATACTTCATTTCACCTCTTGATCCAATAATGTGAAATCACTTAAGTCTTTTCAATGGTGCTCCAAGAACCCATAGGCTTGACATGTGGAGGATGTGCATTCAATATATGACTGACAAAGGTTATAGAGCTTAGAAATCCCATAAATATTTCAAGTGGTCGAATCATGAGGATTGATACCAAAAGGAACAAATGAAAATTAAGGGCTTGGATCGCAATCAATAGCCCATGTTGATCCATGGATCTTGATCCAATGGTATAAAGCCAAAGGGCAGATTTCAAAAAACAATTGCTAGTGCTTAGAGGCATTTATGAAAAATGGTAGGAAAAGTGCTAGATAAATGCCAAAAAATTACCATGCAAGCACAAAGTGATAAAATAGAATATCTTGTGTGCTCAAAATGAAAAAATATAAAGACAAAGGTCAAAATAAAATCTAAGGCACGTATAAGCTTAGGCCTGAATAAGTTACCACCATTAAATATTCATATCCCTAAAACTTGCATAAAAATCCCTAAGTGAACTTGAATTGATTAAAAAAAATCTATAAGAAGTTTAATTTTGATTTGAATACAAAAATAACTAACCTAGAGACCATTTTCAATCTAATTAAGAGTAATTTACAAGTGTGGAAGCCTTATTAGTTTGAAGGAAACAATTGAGGGATGAGACAAAATTATATCTATCATCAGATAGTGAGGGAAGGGTTTTCAAAGACCCTAACCTAGACACTATGACCTTGAACATTGGTAATAAGAATTGGTCTGAGCTCTTCTAGACCATTGACGATATGCAATCCAACACCAAAGAAGAACAAAGGATTTCCATAGTAAGCAGGGGGTATTACGACCTAGTTGAAGTTAAAATGGCTAGTCTCCATGATTATTCTACCAAACCAGGGGTACTCTATTGCATTGAAATCCTTGCTCCTATTTTCATGGATTGTAGAATTGAAAATGACTAGATCATTCATGAGGGGAACTTTAGGATAATTATATATATTTCTACACTAGCCTTTGAGAGATATTATAACATTTTAAAACCCCATGTGGACTTGCTCATCATTAAATAATGGATTGGAAAGAATGATCTTGACACCATCTTTAGGCCATGGTTGCTCCAAGGGAACTATGTGATTCAAAATTTGGAAAGAAACATCCTAATTTCCTAATTTAGAGAAGGAAATAAGGTAATTATGACCCTATTAAACATAATATATGGGGCCCCTTCAACCAAATTTGTTAGTAAGAGTTGGTTTTCCTATGTCTACTTCATGGTAGAAAAGGGATCACTCCCCCAATTAGAGATATGATCAACATCTACCTAGGGAGATAATTTATAGCCATCAAGAAGAAGACTAATAACTAGTTTTTTATGATGTCTTATCTATTAGATTCCTTTCTATTTTCCACCTAGATCCCTCACATCAAAATATAGTCACCTGAGGCTAGATTCACAATCTCGTACCATTATTCAAAGCTATATATATTAAAATATAGGCACCACATGTAATTTATCTATTATTTTGTCTATCCTACTTTAGTAGAAGCCATCACAAAGATCCCAATACCTAGGGTAAGCCCTTTGATCAATAAGTATGTAGAACTAATTGGAGACATCTAGTTATATCTAGATTATACTATGATTAGAATTGAAGGGATTCTGACTGAACCTAACAAGTTGCCTTTTTATGCTCACAACAAGTTAGCAGAGCAAGAAATTACATGCCAAATCCTTCATGGTGTTTATGGAGTATACAAGGATAAAAGGAAAGACCTTCTCCATCCCTTTGCTCTAATAATTAGTAGAATAGTTTTGCAATATTAGAAACATGTGGACACCATAGCTGGGCACATAGATTATTTTATCTTTTAGCTAGATGATCTAAGACATTGGGATCCTTATGATAGGGTGGGCAAGCATTTGAAGAGAAAACAACTACCCAAACCAGTTTACATATATCAACATGGTCCTTATGATCCTCTACACATCAATGCCTTCAATTTTAAAGAATTACTAGCTTGTTTTGAGAAACATTATGTTAGGATTGAACATATATTGATTGCTAATGAAAATCCACTATGGGATATATGGAAAATGGCACCTCTTTAATATCATTTACTACCTGGACCTTCCAAGCCACCTTAGGAGCAACCAAAGATAGAAATATAGTCCCAAGCATAAATTACTCAAGGTCTTGACAAGGATAAGTTGGAAGATAGGATTGGTGATGGACCTTCATCCTCAGCCCTACCTCAAAGACCAACATCTCCCATTGAGTACTTGGAAATGATTACCCTAGAACCTAATGAAATAGTGGAGGATTACCTTAAGGTTTTGGATGAAGTATATGGATTTGAAGAAGAAGAACAAGATCAAGAACCCCAAAATCAAATTGAAGAAGTTGAGAAATATAAAGGAAAATAAGTTGCTTTTGATTTAGTTCTAGTAACACCCCCATAAAAAAGGTAGAATTAGATTTGGTCCCAATTGGATAAAAGAGGCCTAAGTTAACTTTCACTACCTAAGTTAACTTTCACTCATCACACAAGTAAAATCAACTTATTCAATAAGGAATACCTTTTTCATGGACCAATCATCCCTGATTGGTTCATCTATGGAATAATGCAAAAGATTCCCAATTTGTCTCACTCTTGGGCCTTGATCCAAACTATTAACATTGATGTGCATGATGACATCAAGATTTAGATAAAGGCTTTGATAAAATAACAATAAGAAAGAAGGATAGTGACCACTGTAGGTCCAAGTAGCAAATAGATGGAGGATCTTAAGCCTCCAAAGTACACTAAATCAACTACTATTATACAATTCAATCTAGAGATAACTATATTATAGAGAATGACAATTAGAAAATCCATGGTGGGGACTAAAGATTTCACATTACAAAGGGTTAAGCCATATGCAGGCTTAACTTTAGTTGAGGGATAATAGCCTGGTGAATTCCCCATCCATGAAGAGGATGTTGAAAGGCTAGTTGAAGCTCATTCATCTCAAGTTAGAGATGGCATCAGGGGGATGAAACAAAGGATACATAACTTGGAAAAGGAAAAGGATAATTTAGAGACCTAGGCTATCTTGTCAATTCCTAAGGCCATAATAAATATGTTTGAAACATCCTTTTTTAATATGTTTGACTCCTTAAAATCAATGAAGATAAGACAAGTTGCATTGAGCCATTAGAGTGAAGTGGCCAAAGGATTGATGATAGAATGACAGGATAAAGAGGCTAAAAGAAGAGATATCATCAATAAAATAATTAGGAATATAAATCCTAAGTTTAAAATCATTAGCTTGACCCACTTAAATTTTATATTAGGGATAGTGGGGGATAAAATATATAGATTAATTACTTGGTTAGTAGGCTTGTATAGACTCTTAAGGGATGATGAAAGGTTGATTACTAGGATTAAGAAACTCCTTGGTACCATTTTGGCTAATCCTAAAAAATTTACATCCTTGGGCATTATTTATGATAAGGAATATAAGCATATATTCACTCTAGTGATGTAGGAAATAAGGGGAAAAATCCAAGGTCAATCAGGTAGTGACAACAACAAAATTTAGGGCATGATCTTCATTGATGAAAAAAGATTGTAGAAGCCTAGAGTATTAAGGAAACTATAGCAAGGGAGGATAGGGACTTTGAGGATTTAGCTAATCAAGAAGATATCTATCTCCTAAAGATAGTTGTGCATTTGGGGTTTATCAAGGAATGACATCAAAAAGCTATGGAGCTTCTACAAGAGCAATAGGGGAAACCCTTTGGCAATGGGACCACTAATTAAATAATATTCTTTTTTTGTAAAAACATTATAATATTTGAAATTTGAATATTCTTTCCTAAAGGCATATGCTAGTTTGTTAGCATATATGCCTCTAGGTCAGTCTAGTTTGGAAAAGCAAGGTGTATTTTAGAACTTTCTAATTAAGAATAGATGTCCTTATCTTTTGAAAATTTATATCTTGTAACTGACTAGTATACTACCTTGTCTTTATATAAAAGGTAGTGATACCATCTTATAAAGGGAGATATTTTTTTAGCAAAATTTTTATACTTTGATCAATTAATACAAATCAAGGAATTATGAAAGGATTGTCCAAATTTGTTTGTGTTAATTATTACATGTTCTTGTCTCAATTTTTGGTCTTAAGTCCTAGATTTGAATAGTTTATATGAATTTTGAGTTACATCTTTGATTACAGGGTTGCTAATTTGTGCTTATGATAGATTAATTGAAGGATCTTGACTTTGCTTCATTCCATTTATTCTATATTCAAATGTGCTAATGCTATTGGAGTGTGGTATCAAATATTTAAAGTAAATGCAATTCTTACTTGTAATTCTTTATATCATCCTTTGAGATTTTCTAGGTGTGTAGTGAGATTTGAGCTTATGCTATTTTGCACTATATACTGCTTAAATGTATACTCAGTTGTAACTGAAACTTTGTCATAATGTTTGAGGCTAAGATCAGTAATCATTTATTTTCTTTCTACCTTACCCTTCTCTTTGGCTTCTATTTTAACTAGATCACTTTAGTTTAGACTTCATTATAAATCTCCATTTAGATTAGTCTATAGTTTAATATTTGATCATAATTCACTAGTATTAGCATAAGATATTTACACTTTGAAATTATTTGGTCCATGATGGCTCCCAACCATCAGTTAATATAAATTTTGTGGAATAATTTAAATATTTTTCTACCTGTATTTCACCATAGGTAATGTAAGTTGCCAAAACCTACTACTCATGCTCTAAATTCCTAGAATTCTAAAATGAGAAGTGTTATTTGAAAACTAAGGACACCTATTATACATTCAGAGGCATCACCATTATTTAGAGGTCTATCTATCACTACAAATCTAAAGATGAACTTCCTCATGAATTTAATCTTGCTAAAAAATGATTTCAACTCCTTCATGATCACTAATGAGATTTACATAATATCTTGCATTCTCTCAAGGTATATTGATATACCCCACTTAAAAATGATATGGACTAATATCTTACTTTTAATGACCCTAAATACAAACTTTTTTGGGTTTATCTAGATCCCATAATCTCTGCATATTTTTAACACTCTCCTCAAATCTCTATCATGGTCACCTTCATTTTTGGAGAAGATTTTCAAATCATCCATGTATACCATATTACACTTACCCATAATGTCTTCAAAATATATGTCCATGGGCCTTTGAAATGTATCCTTGATATTGATGAGGCCAAAAGGAATTATCTTATAAAATAAGGTTCCCCACTTGGTTGTGAATGATGTTTTGAACTGGTCCTCATAACTGACTATTAATTGATTATATCTAGATTACCCTCCAAGAAAGACATCATTTGGGTTCCATTCATAATTTATATAATTTCATATATTAAGGGCAAGGGGAAGTTGTTTTTTTCAAATGCCTTATTCAAATTTTATAAATGAACACAAATTCTAATTTCCCCATTCTTCTTCCTCATTGGTACTAATTTTTTAACCCACGTGTAGTACCTAACTAAAAATATGATTCTCACTGTAAACAATTTCTACACTTCTTTTAAGATCAATGGCTCAAGAAACATATTAACCAACCTTTATCAATGTCTAAATGGCTTGACTCTCAAATTTAGGGGGATGGTGTGCATCAAGATGGAGGTGTTAAATACTTTAAAATATTTGTATTTTTATGTAATAACATATCTAAAATATTTTAAGGCTTGTGTTATTTCCCACTTCTTTTTAGGGTACTGGTTGTGCATAGATACACATTTTTTAGATTACTTTAATCACCCAAATTTTGATGTTTATGCAACAAGCCTTTATCATGGGTTTATTAGTTGTTTTATTTTTCATAATCCATGTTGAATAGTTTTTCAGGTGAGACCATCCCTTTGGGTATGTTATTTTTCATTAAGTTCATGGTCCCAACCTCTTCTAGATCAAAATATTCTCAACAATCCTCATCAAAAAAATTGATTAGTAAATAATTATGTATTGGTGATGAAGTTTAATATGTTTTGGTCACCATAAAAAACTTTAAAATTCATGATATTATTCTATACTGAGGGGGTAGAGACAAGGTCAACTAAGAATCTTCTCATCTGTAAATCAAGCAATGGGTTCAATATACTTATAGTAGTATTAGTGCATCTAATATGTTTTTTCAAGGTAGAGTCTAAATACCAAATGCATCAAAATATTCTATTAGATAGAGACTCAATGAAATTATATTGACAAAAACTTATGATTGCATGAATACTATCTCCTCACTTGTTTAATCACTAACTTTGAGTGACCCAATACTTTAATTCTCTTTACCTTCTTTCTTAGGTGGAATTAGAGTCCATGAAACAACACATAATAATCAACTACATTTTTTGTACATGTCAATTATAGGTGACATGTAGCTAAATAAGACTCCCTCTATGATTAATCAATTTGACTCTAATGCCACACCTACTTTTAGACATAGAAATATTAAACTTCAATATTTGTGAGTTAGATTTTTCTATGCCAAATCATGTTTTATTTATATAATATGTTGGTGGTATTTTCAAGAGGATAAAAAATACAATATTAAATTCTTGGTGTATTTTATCATCTTTGATTAAGATTTTTTTTCTAATTTTTGGTCCATCAGGGTACTTTATCTATATTTTCCATGTAAAGGGTAGGTTTAGGGTTATCAAAATTTATTTTTTCCTCATTTGAAGAACTTGAGATGAACTCTTAGATCTTTTTAAGGTTACCTTGTTTCACGTCTTAGTTCCTCATCCATCCTATGTTAAGTAATTAAACTAACAATTTTTTTTTGGATAACTCTTTTATGGGGAAAGCAAGAATGGAGTTATCGAGGATGGCTATTTCATCTTGTGAAGTGAATAAAAAATCTTTATCCCTAATTAATTCATTGAATTTAAAATTATTGCATGATAGAGTTGTATCCTAAAATGAGACCATCTCTGAGGCATAATAGAAGTCCTCTTCATCTAACTAGTCTTATTCCTCTAATTTTAAACTTTTTTACATGTTAAACATGTTAAAAAAGAGGTTTTTGTTGACATTTTATTATTTATCCTCTCAGTAAACTTCTATTTTTGATTCCTCATAGAGGATTTCACTCATTATGATATACTCGGTAATCATATGTGTCATCTTAAGTTCTTGTTTACTTTTGATCTAGTTAGGGAGACCATACCATAGTAGCCACATATGAGAAAATTAGTTTCCATATATTCATTTATTTTACTCGACCAATCTCTACTCAACAACATACCATAAGCATCAAGGATATCCACCACTTGGATATCAATGAATTTGTAAATCCTCAGGTTCAAGGCTAATTATATGTGTATGTGATTTAGTTACCCTACTACCTTCACCTTTGTTTTATCCAATTGGAAAAAAATTATGTTAGTATTTTGTATGAGTAAGACCCAAATATTGGAAAATAACATATGGCATGACATTATTAGAGGTACCTAAAACAACCAAATAATTGTATAATTTATTTACAAAGAATCTAACTGTTAGGAGAAAAGGTAGAGTCTTAGTTTTTTCCTTATATAAGAAAACATGTGCATCATACTTTTTCATTGATTATTTACCTTTATTATTTTATAATTATTTCAAAAGTGACTCCCTGTAATTAGGCATTTGTAACAATTTAAACATAGTAATATTAGCTTTGGTTTTCTTTATATCTTCCACAATGTCACATATGGGTTTGGTTTATTCTTGCTACTTTCTAGGTGGAGTAAGTGATACATATATATTTGGATGATAAGTAATGGAAGGTAATTTAGGTAGGCGCGGATTATTATTTGGGTTCACATTAGGTGGGACTTGAGTGTTTCTTATAGGAGTATAGGTAGTTAAATGATTAGCTAATTTAATCCTAAGTTGATAGTTGTTTTCCTTTGGAACCATTTAAAAAATTTGATCTCATATAAAGTATCTTTTGGATCATTTTCATACTCAAATGGAAACTCATAAATATATAATACTAGAGTGGTACCTTGGTTTTCTCCATTTTGGTTTGGATTATCACTTGGAGTATGCATTATTTTAATGTTTCTTACCTCTTTTTGGAGTATTTTAGAGGTAGATGTAAAATTTTCATGATTGGTCTCTACATGGTCATTTGTGTTATATGATCTACACCAAATTCATAAATATAAGTTAGTGAAATTAGACAAATGAAAATCATTATTACTATTCTGATTATTGGTGTCTAGAGGACTAGGCATATTTCCATAATTAGGTCAAGTGAGGACTCTAAAAATTGAACTTTATACCTTGAGGTGGGTTATTTTTATTTTTATTTAAATTTTTAGGTCCTTTCTTAAGCATATTGATTACATCATTAGACAAACATTAGACCACTTACCTCAGATTGCCTGCCTCAAGGTCTATACCACCATTTTGTTGATTTATAGTTTATTATTGTGGGTCATCCACATGTGCATTAACATTTATAAATTTTAGGGTAGAAATCATTTTGTATTAATTTATTATTATAAACAACTTTATTATTCAATAATGAGGGTGCTATCAATAGGTTGATACTAGATATAGAGTAGCTACCAATACATTATAGAGTAATCATGTTATTATAAGTAATTAGAATAAGATAATTGTTAACTATCTATGGGAAATCATGGTTTGGAGGCACATAGGGTTGACTCAAAAGTATGTGTTTCATTTGTGTTAGATTAGACACTAGGTTTAGACTTCCATACAATGCTCATGGGATAGGATTTATTAATGGAGTGCTTTTCTTGAGAAATTGATTAATAAAGGGGACCTAGTTATAAGATATTAGTTGTTTTTAAGATGCTAAATCACTTGGTTATATCCTTGAGGTGCCATCTAGTGTTTTATGTTCATAGATTTGTTATAGTCAAATGATAGGGAAGCAAGTGAGGATGGGGTTTTTTTACTAACATTAATGTCAAAGGATATAGAGCTCTCAAGTAGGTATAGATGGTAGGTACTTATATTGATATGTAGTTTTATTTTAACCTCTGATATAGTTTGTGAAATTTAGCATTGAACATGCTCACAGGCTCATTTTATTCTCTCTTAAAAACTATAAAATTATGGTATAGAACAACAGGGTTGATGGGGAACATAAAATGGTTTAAAAGTTAATTTATAGATAATCTCAAGTGGTTATAGACCCATTTGGTAATCCTAGGTACTAGGCATAGGTAGCCTCCCCTAATAAATAAGTAAATAACCTATAAGTAACTTCTTAATGTTGCACCTATGTTTTTATAAGGGAATATTTGAATGGTTGTATATGATCTTCAACTGTTATAGGTCATCCAACTATTAATTTAGGATAAAACTTATTCGGGTTCTTTGGTAAATCATGTGCAATCCTTGGAACATTCAAAAGGCACCCACCTTAGCAAATCCATTCCATGGGATTGATCATTGGTCTATGTTATGGAAACATAAACATACTAAAGGAATGTCTACAACTATAGGTGAATTTCATGCTAATTGGTCTAATTTATCTCTCCTTTCATCTTTATTAGCTCTTAGATTTTAATGATTTTTAAGATCTAAAAACTATAAATCGATACCAATAGACTTAGATCTTATATTTATCCTTATTATTTCTAGATTAAACTATGATATATCTTATAATAAAAGTAAAGGTTCTTAGAATGTCTTAGATAGATATTTGGTTGTCTTTTAGTTTGGGTTCATGATGGTTGGCCATCATTCTAATACCAAAAACTATTGGTGGTGTTTTTGACACATTAATAATTAGGAAAGGTTTGTTAATACTTTACCTCTCCTAAAATGAAGAATATATTTAAAATAAAATGGTGTCCTAAGTTATTAATATACTAGGTCTCAATATGCTGACATTCACTTAGCAGGTTGATGTGTAACCATTCCATTCAATGGGCCTTTTATAAAACTAAATCTCTATGATAAATATAACTTAGACATTTTGAAAGAGGTTAGAAGTTCCTTTTGTAATATTCATAGGGCCTAAATTCTAATATTAATCATAGCTTCTTAAGATATACACAATAATTAAATTACTTATTTTCAAATATATTTATCACATACATGTATTCAAAATGCTTAAACATTGATAAAAAAATTAAGAAACTAAGATTGACATATATATTTAGATTGACTTCAACCTATATTAACTCATCATCATAAATAAAATGCAAGAGATAATGGATAAATAAATAAAAATCATACTAATATTGGAGATTTACTTGTAATGTTTGATTAAGTAGACCCACTAAAATCAATCCCTGATTGATCCAGACCTAACACAAATTCAACCCAAGGATGGCATGAGAGTCTATGAAGCTGACTAGATAAGAAAACAAGACTATGAACACCATATACATGTACAAGAAATGGATTTAAAATCTTAACAGCCTTTCAAGTATCAAGATAGGCATTTTTATTAATAGTTTTTAGTGACTGTAATCATTCAAGTGTAAGAAAACAATTCAATAAATAAAAACTAATACAAAATAAGTGAGAGATTATCCTAGAAAGCCATAAAATACATGAAATTATATCTCATTATATATGTCTCTATTAAAATTAACAAAGGGATAGCTAGGCACAACATCTTATAATCATAAAAAATACAAACCCCTATAAATTATTTTTAAATCTAGTATATACATTATAGACCCTAGTCGCAAGATTAAAATTTAAAGATGCCAAAAGAAGATAACATGTCTTGAACTCTAACTCATCAAAGACTATGCATCCCAAGGTCATGGATAGATTGGGTAGGCCAATGACTACTTAAAATAAGATATGTACTCCCTACACTAACTTGGTTCATCATGTCATAGACTAATCATAGACACCAATACATGTGAGCTTAGTCAGTCTATAAAATCACTCCTCCTCACTTTATCAATTTTAGACACTCTTTGATCATGGTATGAATATGATATAGATCACTCCTTGATCACTTGTCAATTACCTTGGTGTTTTACCACTCACTAAAATACACCACTTGCTATTTTTTCACTAGTTAAGAGTTATCTTACATATCTTTTCTGTTATTCCTTGTAGACCCTAACATACCCTTTATATTATTGATGATTTTGTCAGCTCTAATGATAGTAAATTTTAAGCTAATGTCTTACTAACATCATTGCCAATGTATTATCTACTGGTAATGTCATACCATGAGTATTCTTCTTGATTAGTCACTACTTGACTTAGGGGCCCAATATACCTTGAATGCTCCTTAGATATGACATAGTGAAATCATTCCATGTCACACAAGCTCAGTCATTTAGAGTTTAAATGGTATGTTGGACTACACAGACCATCCCAAGACTACAGAGTAATATGATGTTGTCACATGGTGACATCCGACTAATCAAGAGGAATATAAGGCATGTGAACTATATGTATCATCCTAAGATAGTGCTTCATAAGTATCATACCATTTGGTAGCATCCCAATCAACTATCACCTAGAGGATTATGCTATGTACAAAATCTCCCATGATAGTGGGTCATCATGATCATGCCACATGGAAACATCCAAATAACATAGAGAGTTAAAGGCTCTCAAGTAAATTTAAACTACTTAAGTCCCACAAAGTAGTATAAATATGCCATGTGGGTCCAGTTTGTTTTGAAGAATCAACTACATGTAAAAAACCATTTTGTGAATGGGTCAAGACTACTGAGAGCTATGAAAGATCATCACATGGGTCTAGGAAACAAAGTGGGTACCCATAGGTAGTGAATCAAATAACATAATCACCATTTTAAAATTAAAATGATTAAGTTTTGAAAATAAAAGTTTGAGACAAAACTTGAAAAGTGACTAAGTATGAAAGTTGAATGAAGGCATAAAAACACTAAAATGTAGTATAAAAGGATGCCCATTTTCATTAATGTGAAGATAAATCCAAATCATAATGACATCCATTTTTATAAAACTAGATAAGGCAAAAGTATTAAAATGATTGAATCATAAATAGATAATTTTTAATAATATTTGATCAAATATGAGAAACAAACAAAATATTTTTCTATTCAAACATATACATTCACACTAGTAAGCATTTGACTCAATCACATGTCATTTCCATACATATAAATAATATATAGATATATAATTAATTTATACTAAACATTCTAAAGTGAAATAGTATCATCATGAATCCCACTTATCTAATGAAAATTAAACATATGATAAACTATTATCCCCCTTTCCCTTTGTTAGTTTTAACATTCAAAGTGACCATAAAATTCAAGCCCTTAGGTGAAATGTTACACATCATTATTGACATGGAGGTCTAAGGTTTATGTTATGGTAATATGCTTATGCCCATCAAATTAAATCTTAAGGTAATATTGACATCATCAGGGTGCCACATGATAGTCTTTCATCAAGCTGGGTCTATGGTCTAGGTATATATGATGATTCCATGTGGCATCATCTCAATGAGTTGGGACTTTGAGCCACACGATATATTTATTTTATCTTCATGGTCATGGGATCTTAAAACATCACCATGTGGAAACATTTTAAGCTCTCAAGGTCATGAGGATATTAAAATTTTATTTAAGTCTCCATGGTCTTAGGATCTTAAGATGTCACCATGTGGTAACATCTTAGGCCCTTATGGCCATAACACTATTACATGTTGATTAATCCTTTATTGAGTTGGGTTACTGATATCATGCCACATGTCATGACCCTAGGGCAAAAGGTTTATATTTTACTTAGAATTTTTTTGGATTGGCTCAAAATTATGAAATGATCTAATAACGATATGTGGAAAGGTATGGGGTGGAATCAAAAGACTTAAGGCCTAGATTGAAATAAAGGAAAAATGGTTAAGGAATCAAGCTTAAATTCTATATACATGGTAAACTAAAATCTATTGTCTTGGACTTAGCCTATTTTGAGCTTGAGTTACTCAATTTGGTAGATTAGGAGCTAGATAGAACTAGGAAGTGAGTCTTCCTCAATAGGCTAAAGGTAGGTGGGCTATTCACATGTTATAATAATGCAAGACTAGAACATATAGATTGATTTAATAGCCTAAGTTTGAAATTCAAAAGTTATTAACTCAAGATTTATCTCTGAGGCCTATAGTATGTATAAACACTTACTAGATTTAAACATTCATAATGATGTGAAATCCTACTTCCAAGCAAGATTTCACATAAGAAAGGTCTCTTAGAATAGATATAGCAACCTTAAACTCAATTAAGAAAAATAGGGTCACCATTTTAGGCTTAGAAATGGAGTGTGTTGTGCAAGAAACAAGAATAAGTATGTTATTCTCATAGATGTCCTTGTACACCATAGGATAAAGCATTTTTGTGATCCTTTGAATCTACCTCTAAATTTGTATATGTGAAGAATGTTGAATTCATCACAAACCCTTATTTTTTGGGATATTCTAAAGATGGATTTAAATTTTATATATATGATGGTGCATTATAACATATAATAAGTATGACATCATGTAACATTTTCCATCTAGTAGGTCTATTGGGTTACTAATTTAGTGTATCAAATTAGATTTAATGATTTCTCCTAGGGAAACAACTTTGTTCAAGCCTAAAATGATGTCCAATAACAATACCCATATCTCATGAACATAATAAATTATCAAAATGACATATAATCAATTTAAAATGGCCATGGAAAATCTTATCCATTGCCTAAAAATAACTATGGGAATTAAGGAAATTAGGCCTTGGATTACAAAATTACTTGGGTTAGATGTCCATTGTTTTAATTTCCCCTTGATCAATTTCATGTGCAACCATGAATTTAACATATGTTGGTCATAAGTTATTTATAGAATATAGAGCCTATAATATTTCTCAAATGTATTTCTAAAAATATAGGCTATAGGGGTAGTATTACACTGGTAGTGCAACATTTTCCTAAAATAATTCCCATTTATAAATAAATCATAAGGCACATAGATGTAGGGCAATGCCTCTAGTTTCATATTAGTGTTGTGTAGGTTTAGAACCTTAATGGCCAAAATATGATACTTATATAATTGTGTGAAGGAATATAAATTCTCTCTTGCTTTAAATGGCTTTGTAATATCCATTTCCACCCATATGGTTGAATAATGTTTAAATTGGTGTTCCAATTTTTCCAAATAAAATATTATATCCATGAATTTACTCATGCCAACAATAAAATATGTAGAGGGATGAGGAGTGAAAAATTATGAATCCATTATAATTGTATAAAAATTTTAAGTTCTCTAGAAAGCTTAAAGTTTTAGTTGTTAGAGAGCTCAAATTTATAGAATGTACATGATAACAATAGGGAAATGTAATCAAATCATGATTCACAAACCAAATATATCACGTAGGTTTGTTATATATAATAATTAAATGCATTAAATTTCCAATCAATATGATTTAATTTCAAACAATGACTTTTACTTCATTACCTACTTATTCATTTATTATTTTAATTTTAATTTTGAATTGTCAACTTTTAGGATACCTTTTATTTTCACATGGCATCTTTTTGCTACTTCTAGGTGCTTCATCATATTAACATGACATATTTCTTCCTTTTAATTTTAGATCTCATTTATGATGACACATTTATTATTTTTTAATTACTTAACATATTAGGAGACATGTGGAAACATATCACTCATTAGTTGGGTGTCTAACCCTATCTTTCATATTTTTCTTCTTCAGCCATAGGTTCTTGGGGTAATGACACTTGAAAATTTATCATATGGTTACCCATATAAAGTATGAAAATCTTCACTCTAAATTTTATATACCATGGGTTAGTGGGATTACAACATGTGGAGCAATATTGATTCACTAGACGGGTTGCTTAACTATGATTAGGTAGCTTATTAAGTCAGAACGTGATTTGTTAGGATGGTGCCACATGGACAATTTTAACTTACTCAGGTTCTAAAATTTTTACCATGGTTAGATATGTCACATATTTTTTAGATGATACACATGATGGCCTAGGCTATTGTGGATGGTTTTTGGGTTTTGAATATGTAATTTGATCTTATGGGCTATAGTTCATTGAGATGATGACATATGGAGTAATATCGATTCACTAGAAAGGTGTGAAAATTTGAATTTTATGAAATAATTTATCATTTTAGGGTTATCAATGTGATGATACATGGATGGATATTACCACTATAGATATCTATCAAAACATAGAATAGGTACAAATGCCAAAATATCTATAGGTCACCAAGATGAAGACACATGACATGATCACACTTAATTAGGTGACTTTGTAGACTACATCTTGGCCTTATGGACCAAAAATAAGTGATATTATGACTTGTGGATTAATCTCACTTTTCTAGGTGAATATTATAATTATAAATTTGAATATCATGAGTGAGGAATATGGATGAAGATGTGTGTCAAAATCTCATGATGTTGGGTCTAGATTGTGCACTTAGATATAAATAATTTTGAACAAGACATTATATTATTCCTTATTAAAACAAATCATAATCATGACTCATTATACTTGAATATTGATACTCAAATACTTAAAATCTTGGTGAAATTCTTTAATTAATAAAAACATATTTAAACTTTTTAATAGTTACATTTTATAATTTTAAAATCTAAGTTCTAAGCTATCCATATAAAATATCTTCCACCCAAAATTAAACATGATACAAAATACTAAAATTAACTTTGAGAACCTTAACATTATAACATATTTTTTCTTATATCTATTGTAACAAAACTAAATAGATATTATGAAAATAAAGTCATTTCATGTGAGCTATACATGAGCATGCAATATAAAATATATGATCATGAAATTTATGAATGAAAATTGGGTCCCCATCTGATGTTTTTGAAGGTGTGGTGTTTTGGTCACAAAAAAACTGATCTTATATAAACCATCAATCCTTGATGAGCCTATATTTGATAACACCATCCTTGGCATATCACCCCATTTCCCATCACATATTGAACCTTCCATAACCCAACACCAATACTTATATAAAATAAAAATAAAAATTATTTACATGTGGATAGGTCCATATTACACATAAAATAAAAATCAATATCATATTAGTCTGGTAAAAAATAATTTATCAGATCTAGCTTCCTCAAAATAGAGGAAATTAAAAATAATCAATCAATTGTGGTGACCCAAGGACAACCCCATCGCTTGTTTCAAAAGTATAAAATATCTTATAGTAATCATAATCCTCAAAATCATGGAATATAATGGGAGAGGAATAATCCTCCATGACATGGAATTATAAAACCCATCCATGTACAATCACACAAATTATATCATGGCATCAACTATAAATCATCTACAAATCCAAGTAAAGATGTCTATGACACTTTCACAATTTCTTAAGAAACCTCATCCAATATTTGAATAGTTTCTTATGAATTTCATATTTAAACCCATACTATTATTATTACCATACATCCTTTTCACCATCTTAAAATTAAATCTCCCATAACCATCAATTAGGACTGATAAAATCCCATATTATCATATTTATACTATAATAATCATATAATTATTAACTTCACAATTAGAATACAACTAGGAGAGCATAAATACAACATAATAATAACCCAAATAACATAAAATTTTAATTAAAATCAACCCAATAATCTAAAAAATTAAATCCACAATCAACATCCCCCGTTAAAAACCTCCTTGAGGTACTATGGGATAATTTAAATAAATATCAAAGTAAAAAATTAAGGTCCTTTAGTGAAAAGCTATTTGAGGTGCTATTAGAATTAAATAAAAAAACAATTTCAAAAAAATAAAGTGAATCCCTTGGTGAAAACCTTTTTAAGTCACCAAGGAATGAATCAATAAATGCCCCTCTTGATTCATCACAATCATAGAATGAATCTACATAAACAAATGTAGAAGAAATCTAGGCATAAGGAAATTCCCAAAACATTTGATTTAAGGATACTCTAAATGTATTATAATGTGATATTATTGTTAAAAATACCCATTTACCTCATTTTTTCATCCCACCTCCAATTCTTTCACATAATCAACAAATATCCTCCATCCAATATGCCTTTCACTTCACCCTCCTTGGTAGTGCCTTTTATCATAAGGGATATGATGGCATCATTATCAATTTGGAATAATCAAATTTGGAAATCAATGAAGCTAATGATGACATCCCTAAATCACACATTTAAATTATCCAATTCTATAATAAAAAAATTAAATAAACATCAAAAGAGAAAGATGAATAATTTTTACAATGATGAAAATCATTTCTTATTGTTCCTTAGGTAATTAACATGATGAAAATTAGTCTTTTGGCATCATGTGTAAACAATACATTTTATACAAGTACCTTGAGACTTTTTGTAACCCTATAAAACATATAAAACCTCATTATACACCCTCCCCTTGTCCATCATATTGTGATCATCCTTTATTCTTCTCTTGACCTTGATAAGGAAGTCGAAGGTGTATTGAGCCCTATTTTGGTAAGCATATTAGTATATCCTCCAAATAATAGTTTGATGATTTCAAAATTTATTCCCACATAACATGATACTTGTATACACCTAATCCATTCTTAAAACCATCCAAATAATCATCCTAAACTATAACCTTGTCCATCATATCATTCCCATCATGTCTTCATGTATTGAACTTGATACAAAAGTGGAAGAAGTCTTGTGACTTGCTATAAAACCATCTTGGCATAATCCTCTAAATGGAAATTTAATGGATAAACACTTGGTTGCCACATTACATGGTCCTTGGTGATCCATAATTCATTCCTCATCATAAAAAATAATTTAATTAATTTCATCCATTATCATCTCCAATCTCAGTGCCAGAACAAGTCTTTCCTTTACTAGTAATCCATTTGTAAAAAAACAATCCAAAAAATCCAAAAAACATTTTTGTCCTAAATAAGGTCAAAATCATACTATCAAATCATTATATTTTTTTTAGGATGTACTTCCTAAATTCACTCTCTTTCATGTATCATTTATTTGGAAACCATATAGTTATTTATATCATTGATCCTTCACAAATGGATTTCAACTTGATTAATAACAATATGAATTCTTTTATTTTGTTTTCAATTTTGTGTGTTCGTTTGCTTGCTTGTTTTTTTACTTTTCCTATTATAACTTAACTCATTCCATATGCATGTGAAAATAATGTCATCATATTTTTTCCATATCATGATGCCTCATATCATGCACTTGTACTTGATTCCATCCATTAACCCATGGTAATAATGACATCATTATTTTTCCATATCGTGGTGCATTTTTGTCATTTTTATATTAAATCAAGGTCAGTCCTTAGCACATTACTACCAAGTTATCATAGTATTTTATATCATGGTAAATCTTATAATGTTAAATATAAAAAATCAAGTTATAAAGTATATGTGCAGACACGCATGAAAATAAAAAGATATCCCCTTGTAAAATCTATCCATATCTTAATCATATATTTAAAAATGAAATCATATTATCCATATTCAACCAAGTCAAGGTGAAATAATATATTTATCATCATCATTACTCCATTATTAGGATAAATATATCAACCTAAGGTCCATTTAGACCATGTAGGCAACACTCAATCACATGGAGTTTTTAAGGTCAGCTTGACCATTCTTATTCTTCTTTCCATTTCCATTCTTCTATTTTTTTCTGTGCTTCTAAGGTTAGATTAAACCATATTAATTAAATAAATTTATTATAACGATAAATTAAATAGATTTTTAAAGTGAGTATTTATTATAAAAAATAATTACTCACATCATGACATCATCCCCCTCAAATCCCAATGTAATCTTGTACCAAATCTAGGGTCAAAATCCTCTTTCCAAGGCAAATTCAATGCAAAGAGAAAATTGTGCATGCAAGGTATATGACATGATTTTAAAAACTCTAAACCATATTAAGGTAATATTTTACACACTCTAAAATTTCATGAGTGGTTTTAATACATACCCAATCTCCCTTGTTTATTATTATGAGGACCTCTTCTCATCCATTGATCTTAATCTTCATCCAATGATCCACATCAATCAATAAAATATATAAATAGAGGGATTCCTCTCCATTATAAATAGACACTTATGAAAATAAATGATAAATTTGTTTGATACCAATTAGGTAGCATTACATCACATCATCCAATAAAAATATAATCTTTGTAAGGAAAGTCTTGTTAAATTATCCACATGCTTCACAAAAGCTCTACAACCACATAATCATCACATGCAGAGTAAAATCATATTAAAAAGAGGGTAAGCAAAGGTATATGAATTTTTTTCTTTCTTTTCATTCTTATTATCTCAATTTGAAGTTATACATGCATTGATTAGGTATAATTTCAATATATTTTTAATTATATTAGTAAAACTAATATTTTTTATTAGTGTTACACATTGCATTCCATGATCTATTAGTAGATACTTGGTATCTTTAACTTAGAGAGACCATTGAACTAAGTTAAAAATATTCCTAGTGATTATTATAACAACCTTCAAACTTGAATATTCACCCTATTTGATTTCTATAAGGAAGTATTCATAAGGGGAGGTGGATGTGAGACCCTTATTTTCAAAGTGCCTAATTTTATATAGTTTGTGTTGTACACATGTCTTATTAGGATGTGATTTAGGTATTATTAAAACATGAGATGCTATTGGTCTCTTATGTTTGAGATAAAGATTCTATATATTATGTGATTCTATCGATTTCTTAGAAAATAATAAAATATTCTTAGATTAGATGATTTTTTTATTCATTATGATGTCAGTTTACTTACACTATTTTGGTTTTTTATTATGATGCATATTATTTCCATACTAATAGAGTTTTTTTCATTAAGCATACATATAATTATAAATATGTTTAGATGATTGGTATGAGTTTATTACTATTTATATGTGATACCTTGGATATATAGTGTGTATCTTGTGTTGATTAAGATCACTTATATTGTTACATTATGTAGCTTTGACTATCTAGGGTAGGGAATTTTATTTGTATAATGTTGTGTAAGTGACATGAGAGGATGATGAGGGAAATATGACTACTCTAGGCATTAATTCATCATTGGTAAAGTTGTATCATGTTTAATTGATGCTTTCATGATCTAAACATCTCCTTTTTTATTTTTTATACCCAATCAAAAGTGTAAACTTCCTTAACCCTTATAGTATTATCCAACCCCTTGGATACTATTCACAACCTTAATGGTTTTATTAAGTTTTATATCAATCATAATGTGTTTTTTAATACATTTAAGTGCTCTATTTGATAAAAAAAAATAGAATGTAATGGAAGAGACAACATTGAAGGGTGACATAAAGGGAGTTTTAGATATATTGTGTTGATTTTTACGTCCTTATACCAATATGGATGTTGGAGAGTCTTTATATGAGACAAAAAATATTTTTTAGATATTTCATGTGCCCATTTATGACATGGGATAGTGGTTCCATTAATGAGGGATGGACTTACTTATTTTTCACATGGGTTTGTGAGTGAAGTTACTATTAAGGGAGACTTGTTGAAATTTAGCTAAGGGATGGAAAGGGACACATGACACCTTCACATTGGATTTTAGAGGAGAGATCTTACCCTATTTGAGGAAGGAAAACCTTCCATAAGAGGAATTTTTCTCATTTTGAAATTTGTAAAATTGAAAGTGGAGAGAAAGAGAAATAAGAAGAGGATATTATAGGAAAAGATTAGAGAATGAGGACATATATTTACCAAGGCTTATAGGTGGTGTTCTTGAGTGGATCCAAGAGGGGATACAAGGTAGGATCCCATGCCCTAATTTATTCATATTCAATTTATGTTAAAATTAGATTTATCCCTTAATTATATTATAGTTTTCAAGAGGTGTAATAGCATTTCAATTACCCTATTTATTATTTTTATTTGCATGGTTGTGTTAATGGCCACATTTTGGTTTTAATTTTAATTTGGCTTGGATATATAATAACCCCCCTAACTTGTTTGATATTTTTATGTTTTTTCTTGACATAAAATGGAAAATTTACATTGTTAAAATTTGTTTGAATTTTAATGCTTGTCGTGCACTCTTACATAATTATAATGGCTAGTGGAACTAGTTTCCTATGCTATTATACATGATTATCCTATATGTATTGGTAGTGGATGGTGGAGCCAAAACATGTATGCCCTCATACATGGTATGTGGCATGGTCAACTATGTTTATGCTCTCTCATGGCCAAGAGATGATAGAACAAGAGGAAGGTATACCCATCTTATTTTTCTCTTTTGGTGATCCTTTTATGTTGGAATTGTGTTATGTTAGATGGTGGAGCCTGATCTTATTTTAATGCCTAGTTATCAGTAGGTGTTCTGTGGGGAAACACCCCCCACTAGGTTTTCCATAGGGGTACAAGGGAGAGGTGACCTATTTTGAACTATTTACTATTAGGTTACAAATCTAATGGTAGAAATTATGTTTGTTTATTTTTACTGCATATGTAACCTTCCTTTTGATATAAAAGCATTTTAATTATGGTGACAAACTATATGTGAGTGAAGAGGATATTAAAATAGTTATATTATAGGTTTTTCCACTCATTTGATAGATTGAATAATAAGAAGAACTAGTTGTTTCTATGTGGACATAGCCAATATTGGGTAAACCACATTAAATTTGTGTCTCTATTGTGTTGTGTTTTTACATTTTATTTCTATCTTTAATTCATTGATATTACTATGTGTTCTATATTCTTAATAATTGGTATCAAAGCTAGGTTATTTATTAGATAAAATTGTAGGAAAAGAGGGTTCCTAGTTCAAGAGGGAGCAATGGTAGAATAAGGAAAGTTTAAAGTTGAAAATTCCAATGGCTAAATCTACCATCTATGGAAGATTTAAATGTAGGACTATCTATATCAGAAGGATCTTTTCCTACCATTGGGTAGAATAAAAAAGAAGCAAGCAACTATGAAGGATGAATATTGGGATGTTCTTGAGAAAAAGGCATAAAGAATAATATGTCTATGCTTGGCGACATCGGTGGCATTCAATACCTAAAAATAAAATATGACAATAGCTGTGTTTAAGGCATTGGATAGTGTTTATGAAAAACCCTCAACCTCTAACAAGGTATTTCTTATGAAGTATTTATTTAATCTAGAAATCTTAGAAGGTGGGTTTATTGCTGATCATTTAAATAAATTTAACATGATAATAAATTAGTTAAGCTATGTACGAGTAAATTTTGATGATGAGGTTAGGGATATTTTGATTCTATGCTCATTTTTAGAAAGCTCAAATGGCTTGGTCATGGATATGAGTAATTTTGTCTTTGGTTCAAACACTTTAAAGTTCAATGATGTTATGGGTGTTATTCTTAGTGAGGAAATGTGATGTAAAATCATAGGTGAGACATCAGGTAATGTTTTGACTATGGATAAAAAGAGAAAAAAAGGATAGAGGAAAGGTCCTAGGGAATCATGGTAAGTATAATAAGGGTAAATCTAAATCTGAAGGAACATTGGTGTGCTAGATTTATGGGAAGAAAGGACACATGAAGAAATATTATTAGTTTCAAAAAGGAAAACAAGGAGATGGACAACAAGATAAGAATTAGGAAGAAAATGTAGTAGGTGGTGTGTTAAAATATTCTTTAATTCTTTATTTATATAATATTAGTGATTATTGGGTGTTAGACTTAGGGGTTTCATTTCATGCTATAACCCATAAAAAATATTTTAAAGACCATATTTAAGGTGATTTTGAATAGGTTTATTTGGGTAATGATGAACCCTATAAAATTGTAGGAAAAGGAAAGATATAGATAAAATTATAGAATGGAAAAAAATAATTATTGAAATAAGTGAGGCAAGTTCCTAACTTGAGAATAAATCTAATTGTAAAAGGGTAGTTGGGAAGTGAGGGTTGCACAATTACATTTAGATAAAAATTTATTGAAGGTCACTAAAAGATCACTAGTAATAAAAAAAGGAGAAAATGTAGGTACATTATATTTATCTAATTGTAATGTTGACTCTTTTATTGATTTATATTATACAAAAGTGGATAAAAAATTATGGCACCATAGACTTGGGCACATGAGTGAGAAGGGGATGCAATTTCTCCACTCAAAGAATTTGTTTTTAGATTTTAAGAAGATGTATTTAGAATTATGTGAGCATGGTGTATAAATAAAATATAAGAGATTCAAATTTATTAGATTTGGGAAGATAAAGAAGGATGAAAAGTTAGAGCTTTTGCATACATATATATGGGGATTAGCTCAAGTATCATCCCTTAGTGGCTCTTATTATTATATTGATTTTATTAATGATGCAACTAGAAAAACTTAGGTTTATTACATATGAAAAATATGATGTTGTTGATACTTTTAAGAAATGGAAATCTTTGGACGAGAATGAGATAGGAAATAAGTTGAAGTGTGTTAAATCAGATAATGGAGGTGAATACTATAGCAAGGAATTTTATAATTACTATTCAATCCATGGAATTCATAGAGATAAGATGGTTTCAAGAACACCACAACAAAATGGTGTGTCAGAAAGGATGAATAGGATAATCATGGAGTGTGTAAGCAACATGAAATTACATGCAATGTTGTCCTTATAATTTTGGGCAAATGTTGTGAATACTACTATTTACTTAATAAATAGAGTGACTTCAAGAATTTTAGATGGTGGTATTTTAGAATAAGAATGAATAGGTAAAAAGTAATATTATTCATTTTTAAAGACTTTTGATTGTGAAGCATTTGTCCATATTGATAAATAAAATAGAACCAATCTTGAAACAAAATCCAAGAAATGTACTTTTCTTGGATATGGAGTTAATGATTTTGGTTACCATTTATTGGATTTTGAAAATCATAAAATCATTAGGAGTATAAATTTGATCCTTAATGAGAAGGTCATGTGTAGAGATTAGTCATAGGGAAAGAAACAAGAAAATCCAAATACAAAATATGCAATACTTGATGAAATCACAGGAATTGAAATTCCAAAAGTTCCAAAAAATTAAAATGTACAATAAATACAATAAGTAACTCAAAATAATTAAAGTGTAGTTAGAATATCTACCAATGTAAGTAGACTCCCTGAATGATACTCTCCTTCACTTTATTATTTATTATTGACTGATGGTGGTGAGACAAAAAGCTATGAAGAAACAATGTAAGTAGAAACCAAGAAGAAGTGGGAGCAAGGCATGAAAGAGGAGATGGAATCCTTGGTACATAACCAAAATTGGGATTTGGTTTAGTTGACTTTAGGTAAAAGAGAGTTTCAGAATAAATGGGTTTATGAGTTGAAGGTAGAAGATGGAGTCAAAAAGAGGTACAAGGCTAGACTTGTTGAAAAGGGGTTTGAACAAAAGAAAGGTATTGATTTTGATGAAATATTTTCTTCAACTGTAAAATTGACTTCCATAAGAACTATTTTAAGTTTGGTCATAGTAGAATATTTTCACCTTAAACAATTATATGTGAAGATTGTTTTCCTTCATGGTGATTGGAGGAGGAAATATATATGGAGTAACCACAGGGATACAAAATAAAAGGTAAGGAGAAAATGATGTGCAGGTTGAAGAAGAGTTTATATAGTCTAAAACAAGCTCCAAGGTAGTGGTATTTAGAATTTGACATGTTTATGATAGAACAAGGTTACAGAAGATATCATTCTGATCATTATTTCTATTTTAAGAGATTAGATAATGGTAGTTATATTAGCTTGTTATTGTATGTAGATGACATGTTTGTTTCAGGGTCTAACATGCAAGATATATATGATCTCAAAATTAAATTAGAAAAATCATTTGCAATGAAGAATTTGGGTGATGTAAAGAAAATCCTTCATATGAGAATAACAAGAGATAGGAAAAATAGAAAATTGACATTATTTCAAGAAGAGTACATAAAGAAGGTGTTAGTCAAGTTCAATATGCAAGATGCAAAACTTGTAAGTAAACCTTTGCGGGGGCACTTCAAATTAAGCATGGAACATTATCCTAAAATGTATAAAAAATTAAATTACATGTTTAAAGTTCCATATGATTCATTAGTTGGAAGTTTAATGTATGTTATGGTGTGCATGGACTAGATATTGCTCATGCAATGGGAGTTGTTACCAGGTTTATGAATAATCTAGGAAAAGAGTACTGGGATGCAATCAAGTGGATTCTTAGGTACTTGAGAGGGACCACCGATAGACAATTATGCTATGAAGTTTCATATGCTACTTTATAAGGATATTTTTATGGAGACACAGCTAGAGATTTAGGTGGTAGGAGGAGTACCACAATTTATGTTTTCAATATTGGTTATACAATAGTTATTTGGATTTCAATATTATAGAAGATAGTTACTTTATCAAGTACATAGGTAGAATATATTTCAGCTACAAAAGCTAGTAAGGAGATGATATGGATGTAACAATTCATACAAGATTTGAGGCATAAGTAGGAATCTTGAAGTTTGTACAGTGATATCTAGTGTGATTCATTTATCAAAGAACTTGATATTCCACTTAAGAACTAAATAAGTATAACTCAGGTATCACTTCATTCATTCAATTTTTGAAGATGGTCAACTAAATTTGGAAAAGATATATACAAGTCAAAATTCTTTAGATATGATAACAAAGGAATTTACTGAAGAGAAGCTAGAGATTTGTTCAACTTTAAAAGTTATTTAAAGATAACAATGAAGATTAGAAAGATGCTAGGGTCAAATTTCAAAGAAAAGTCCAAGGAAGAGTTGTAGTGATGGAGTTGTAGTAATCAGTCTCCAAGTGGGAGATTGGTGGATGGTGGAACTTGATATTATTTTATTACCTAGTTCCCAATAGGGGGTGTTAGGGGACAATTCCACCCACTCCCCCCTCACTAGGGTCACCATGGGGATCTAGGGGGTGGTGACCTAGTGTGGACCATTAACTATTAGGTTGTAGATCTAACAGTATAAATTATGTTTGTGCATTTTTACCCTATATGTAACACTCATTTTGATATGATGGCATTGTAATTATGGAGGAATGCTATATGTCAGTGAAAAGGATATTAAAGTGATTTTATTTCAAGTTTTTCCCTTCATTTTTTGGATTGAATAATAAGAAGGATAGGATATTTCTATGTGGACATAACCCATATTGGGTGAACCACATTAAATCATATCTCTATTGTGTTGTGTTTTATGAATTTTATTTCCATCTTTAATTCATTAATATTTCTCTATGTTCTATATTCCTAACATGTTATTTGGCATGGTAAACTATTTTTATGATCTCCCATGACCAAGAAATAGTATAAAAAGGGTGAGGTATCCTTGCATTATTATCCTTTGCTGGACCTTTTTGGTCATATATAATGCTTTCCTTATTATCATTTGATGTTCAATATTGAATATTTTTTTCCTTTAATGATTATGTTGAGTTGGAATCCTCTCTTATGTTAAAAAAAAACTTTTGAGTCTCTTATATATGTTTCTTAGTGAGTAACCCATGACAAGCCTTATCTCTCATCACAACCTAATTTTGTTAACTTACCACCTTGATCAATGATGTGAACATGAATGTAATTGGGAGTCTTAGGATTGGGGGTGCCTAGGGAAGTATCTGGATGATGGAAAAATGAGGGAGGTGATCCCTTAAATTAACTAGCCTTATAGTTACTTGTGGGGTTCATGTGAAGATCAACTTGTTCAACATTGTTGTGTATTTTTTAATTTTTGTTAAAATTATATTGGTTATTTTAAAATGCTTAAAAATGTAATATTCAATGTAAAACCAACAATAATATGGAAGTTATAATTATGATGTACATTATGTGAGATAGTTTCTTGTTACTCATTTGTTGACCTCATTGGAGAGGAGAGAAAATTAATGTATCAAATAGAATTTTTATTTAATGAGATATTATATTTAGAAATTACTATTTAAATAGATATGTTTATGTACATTATTTTGTGTCATAGAGGAAAAGTTTAAATAAAATGAAATAATATGCTTTGTTTTAGTTTATTTTTGATTACATTGAAGTACCATTACATGCAAAAAAAATTTACGTAAATGTATACTTAACTAAATTTACCTAAATAAATGTTTATATATATTAAGATTTCATACAATTTTTTAGGAATTTATGAAATAATTTAGTGCCACCATTTAAAAATTATGAATTTTTATGTTTTGGCCACTAAAAATGGTTTATTTCCTTTGTAAATACCCCAAACTTCATTTAATAGTTATGCATGATTATTGAGGTATAAAAACTCTCTAAATAATTTTAGTATGAAATTAGGTATTTTATGAACCTGATTCCTTTCATTTTAGTATTTTTTGATATCTGGTTGTCAAGTTATGATTTTTGGAAAATTAGTCCTATATAAGACACTTTTTAAAGACACAATCCCTTATGAAGGTCACTAGATACTTTATGTAGGGTATGTTATTTGGTGTAGCTATTTTAAACCCATGTCAACATGTAGTGGTTGGATAGGACCATAAGTTTTGTTTTTTTTTGGTTGGGGGGGGGGGGGGGGGGCAGGAAGTGGGGTGTCAAATTTTTTTTTTGGTGACCTAGAAGTCATGTGGTCATTGATCATAACATGTGAACAAAGACAAACAACTAATGTTTAGGACACATGGATTTATATATCTAATAATATTTTAGATATGACTATGAAGGATAGTAATACTAACCATCAAACCATTTAAAAATAAGACAATTTTAATATTATTAAAATAAAACATTTATTTTTATAAAGTTCAACTCATAAATAGATTATAGAAAAATATTTCTCAAACCTCTATGTGATTTTGTTCAACTGAATCAGGTGAGATGAAGGCCAAGGATTGGGATGACTCAAAAAATTACCACTCCCATTTTTTGTGTTTTTACATTAAAAAGACTTTCAAGGCTAGAATGATATTTTTCACCCAATATGAACTCTTTCCTAAGAAGAGGCACCTTTTGACTTATCCAGGCTCTTGGGAGCTCTAAAATAGGCTAACCCCAAAAGGGGACCCCTACTATTTCTATTCCCTATACCACATAAAATAAAATAAATAAAAAAACTAAAACTAAGTTTTTTCATTGTTTTTGATTTAATCCTTGCTGGTGGCCAATAATGCTTGTGGAGATTCAAGCTCCCAAGACCTATTTGTAAATTATTGGAGTCTAACACCTATTGAATATTTTTGTTGAAATGAGTACTTAAAATATGAACAAAAAAATATTTTTATCATGCTATAATTATGAAAATAAAATAAATTATGTATCTCAATGTCTTGGAGACTCCATTAATGGTAGTTTTATAGGGTTTGAGAATAAGAGTTAGGATGACTATGGAAAATTCATCATCTAACACCTCCTTTATCCTTTTAAAAGTCTAAGTTTTCAACTCAATGAATAAATTTAAGAACTTATGGGCTCCATAAGGATAGTTAGGGAATCCTTTCCTTTGACTAGATGTGATGGTCAAGGTTGATTTGATTTTATGGTGGAGATAAGTTGTTTCATTCTTAGGGGGAGTAAATGAGATATTTTAAAAACATGTTTAGGTCCTATGGGGACTAAATTATATTTTTTAACCACTTTTTATAAGATAATTCAATGTGGAATTAGACTCGTTTACAAGTTAGGTGTAAACTAAGCTATATGATTGGCTAAAATCATTTAGAACTCTCCTTGAACATTATTGTGAGTAATGACATCTCATTCAAGATAGTGGTTACTCAAACCCACCTATATTTATTTATGTGTCCATTTTATTCTTTAGGTCCATGGGGAAAACTAGTGCCACTTGCATATTTTTATTCTTGTGTGAGTACTTAAAGGATGATTAGATCAAGTAGGACCTATATGGTTGCATAGTGACCATGTGTCCACTTGGCATTTACCTAATGTTATTAGTAAATTAAAGTGTTTAATTTTTTTTGTGTCTCTTAAAATAAATATGGAGATTCAATGGGAAATGAAATTGTGAATAATTTTTGTTAGACAGTTCTCAAACAACAAACTAACTATTTACGTGTGTGTTTTGGTTGTGTCCATTTTTAGGCATGACAATCTAATATTCAAAATGAAGTTAACCAATTTTTTTTTATGAGAATTGAATAGGGGATTTCATTATCATGGTGTTTATTAATTAAATATATGAATGGCATTTAAATATTTCTTAATTATTATCATATGGATAATGCCCATCTCATTTTAATGCCAAATAAAAAAGGGAATCGAGCTAAGAGCAATATGATACATAATATGGGACAAAACTCTATGTAAAAAGGGCATTGATGAAGCATTTATTAGGTTTGTAGATAAATAAAAACAATTATTATAATTTTTCCATAATCAAGCTTGTGGTAGTCATTTATCTACACTCATCACTACATATAAGATTATTTAAACCTATTAATATTGTCTCACATTTTAAAAATATGTAAAAGAATGGATTTTGAAATGTGAAGCTTCCAAACATTTTTTTGTAAAACTAAAATTTGCACCTTTACCTCTAAATTTTTTTATCATTAAAGAATATTTTTAATAGTGGGCATAGTATTCATTGGCACATTGAATCCTCATTCAAGTGGATGGCATACTCATGTGTTGAAAATAAAAAATTAATTCAAATAATGGGTATGAGATATTTGATCCACAACCTTAGAGATTGTTTTAAATTTCATCAGAGAAAATGTTTTTATAGATTTAGTGTTCCTAAAAAGATAGCGATTGTTAATTATTCAAAATTTCCTCATATAAACTCATAAATTTATGCTATGGATATGGATCTTATTTATCTCATTCTTTTGATTATTAACCTTAAAGTAATGGACTATCCAAATATAGTAATAAGAACATCACTACCATATTTCAAAAATTGGTGGATGAAAATAGTAATTGGAATAATAAACTTTACAATGATCTTTGGATAGATCGCATAACTCCTAACATATAAATTGGAGTTTCTCCTTTTCAAAAATTATATGGAGTATACACAACTATTCCCATTTTGTTGAAATTACCAATAGTTAAACTAGCTCAATTTTTGAAGGATACTCAATTCAATGATTCATTGGAGAAAAGATTTATCTAATTTAAATATCTAAAGAAAGAAATAATGATGGTCATTGGCCATATTTAAACCTATCAGGAGAATGTGAAATATATATTTTATCATAAATCATGCCACTATAATTAATAAGTTGGTTATTTGGTCCTCTTATGGTACAAGAGGAGATAACCAAGAGGGAGTCATGGAAGATTTGACTCTTTATGGATGGGCACTTTCAATATTTTCCATTTATATGAAGATAATATATTTAACTTGGCATATATCACAATATAACACATATTTCACTACCCTATAGTAGGAAATATATGAAACCTTATAATTATTAAAGGTAGGTTGTCCCCTAATATGCATTTAGGTAATTTAGTATTTTGGTGTCTTTCCTTTATGTTGGTTTGGTTCCCTTATGTCAATGTGTCTACTTTTTGTCTATGTGGATCTTGATATTAAATTGATAGTATGACCCATTCACATTTATAATTATTAATGATATATTGTCCCCTAACAAGCATTTAGGTAATTTATGATTTTAGTCCTTTTTATTGGTGTAGTTCCCTTTTATCATTATGTTTATTTTTTGTCTCTATGGATCTTGAACTTGACTTGATAGTATTCCCCACTCCCAATATAGTATTAAAATATAGACATTTCTAGATACCCTATTTTCAACAATTAGTCTACCTTAAATGTCTAATTTTCCTATCTTGGTTCAGTGTTAAAATCTAATGTTTGCATGTGCTAGATAATACAACCCATATATCTAGGAGATATAGATAGAAGGGGGTACCTTTATGGAAAAAATACATAACATTGCCATGAGTACAAACTTAATGATATCCACCAAGAAAATCTATGAAAGGATGAACATTATGATTAGATAGGCTTTTGGGGAAAAGAACCTATAAAATCACCATAATACCATGAATAAAAGATATTGAAGCATAAGAGGAGAAATTTAAAAGACTCTCAAGAACTCCTTCATATCAAACTTCAAATAGGAGTTTTTAGACATGATTAATCTTCTTAATAGAGTGGTAGGTAGAAATTATACAATTACATTTCATGTGTGGATGTTCATGGATATGCGCATCATATGTGGTGAAACAAAATATATACTAAAGAGATATTGTAAGTGATTTCATACATAAATAGCTAACCAACATGGAAGTAATAAATTTTTTTATATGAATTCTTAATTAGTGTATTCATTGGTAGCTCAAAGCCTCTACATAAGTCTTACTTAGTTGGCCAATATAGGCTTAATGTCTAAATCTAATTTATTTTATTAAAAATATCCCTAGGAAAAAATAATAATTATTTTAGATAGGAAATCATGACTTAAATATGAGAGTTTTGTAGACATTATGTCACATCCCTATTTCTCTCTAAGGTGATTTACCTAATTATCCATGAATTTATTATGGTTACTAGTTGATCAACTAATGTTTGATTAATATTTATGTGATATGATGATTATGGGATAGTATTATGTTGCTTAATTTACATGATTTGTTAACTATGAGTTATTTATACTTTCATATTTGTATTTGATGATCATGTATGTTAGTTTATACATTAATATTTTATGGATATATCTCATGATTTAGGCTAACTACTTTCTTATGTGTGAGGTGGATTTAAGATAGATCCATACCTCATAGTGTGATGAAGGGAGAGCATCATTGAAGAGGGTGTCATAGATCAATATGTTGGGAGATGATATAGGGATAAGTGGAAACATGAGCACACACCACAACATTATTTGATGTTGTGTGATTAATTATTTGAGTAGATAATTGTGTGATTATTGGTTTTCTACCATTAATGTTATTGTGATATTTTATGTTCTATGATAATTGTATGTGATTGTGTGATTTTACTAATCTAGTTGAAGATTATGTTATTAGTTAGTTGATTGGAGTAAATCTATGCATAACTAGTTTAACATGATTTACTATGGTGTTGCACATAGTTAAATATTCATACCTATGTAGATTATTAGTTATAAATAATCTATCTATGTTATTACTTAATTGATTAAAATTATTAATAACTATTTACATTTAAAGGATTACTATCATTGATTTGTTATTTCACCATACATGTTTGTGGTCTATGAAGAAAATGGAGAAATGGATGGTGTGGAAAAGAATAAAAAGAAAGAAGAATAAGGTTTTGGGGGATGATGGTCTTGGATAGATTAGGTAGAAAGATAAGTGAAGGAATTGGTGAGATGAGGAAATAATTGGGTTCAACTTCCTAGCATTATGTCACCCTTCTAGATCAGTTTTGTACTAGAAATTTTTGTATATAGTGTTTTTGAAAATATAAAAGAAAATGAAATTGATTTTTTGGGGTTGTTAGGAAAGTTATAAAAAATAGGGGTTGCATGTGGAAGCCTTATGGATGGCTCAATCATCCATATAACTCCACACCCAACCCCTGGGAAACCCTAAATAGAAGGATTGCTTTTATGATCGAATCTTGAAACCCTTTCAAAATTAAAATATTGTATAATTTCGTTGATAGGTTTTGAAGTATGTTGGGTTAAGGTTTTTCTTTGAATGATAAATAAATTTTTGGGTATAAATGTGGACATGAATATATGTATATATTAAATATATATATATATATATATATATATACAAATATGAGGGTATGTATGTATACCTTATAGGTCTTCATTATCTTAGGGTATATACACATACCAACATATGTATATATATATTTAATATATTACTATATTTAGGTCTATACCTTCATGGGTAAAACCATATATATAAATTATATATATATATATATATATATATATATATATATTGATAATTTATTATTTATCATTTTACCCATGAAGGTATAAACCTAAATATAGTTATATATATATATATATGTCTACATTTTATTGTATATAATCCATTTTGGAAATTTAGGTAAAATGATATGGGTATTATGACTATTTACTCATTTATATTAACATATAGGTATATATTTGGGATAAGGTTGAGGATACACACACAGACTAATATAAAAGTATACTTGATAGTTTATATACACATATTCACATATGGAAAAATTTGGTTTTGACTAAAATCTATGTATGTTGTTTTTAAAATTAATTAGAATTTATGTATTTATAAATTCATGAGTAGAGGATTTCTAATAAAAACCTGAGTATTGGTGGAATGGATTTGTAATTCAGTTTGAGGGATTTAGCATAGTTTCATTATTTAAAACATGTAGCCTATTATTTTATATATATGCATATGATTTTGGGATTAATTTTGGTTTGGATATAAACTATAATGCTTTGAACTCAGGTCATGATGTCAGTATTAGAATAATAGGTGAGTTGAATAAATAATATTTGGAGCATAAAAATGTAAGAATAAATGTAAGGAATGGTGATTTGGTTAAAGTCATACACCTATGCATATGATGTGAATTTAATTTTAAGTGGACTGAGGTTAATGTTCAAGTGATTTATTATTTAAGCCTTTTATAATACAAGTTGGACTGCATATTCTATTAAAACTAGGTATATGAATTTCGTCTATCTCATATATATTTATGTTGGTTTTATATTAGTATGAATATTATGTCTTTGTATTTATATATGAATTTGTGTAAAGGAAACTATGTAAGTCAAATCTAAGTTTATCCACATATTTAGTTATATATGGCTAAATGTAAATCTTTTAATCACTTGTTTGATTTGTTAAACATTGTGGTTTGAATGTTGTCTATATATGCATATATAAAGTAATGAGATATTAGTATAATTGTTGATTGAGAAACATAATTCTATGCATGTTATTAAAAGGTCATGAATAGATATATTTTGGGGAGTTTAAAATAAATTCTGAGGTTTGTACCAAAGTATGCGAGATACTTTAAGGACATAATTAGTGGAGGCCTACTTAATGTATATAATATACATCACAATAATATAATATATATTTACATGGGTGTATGGTGAATATTTTGGATGCATTATGATTATTTCTAATTGATCAAGAAATATTTAAACATAAGGTTTTATTATGGAATTGGTTATCATTTTATGAACAACTATATAATGGTGACTTATGTTATTCTATGGATGAAATAACATTTCTAGTTACTTTGTTATTTTTAGTATTTTGATATCTAATTATAAACCATAGCTAGTTGGTATGTTTATAATAGGGATTGTTATAATTATGTTTATTATTTAGTGATAAATGGATTGTTTATTTGATTTTTCACTACATTTGATGGACTAGATGTATACATTGATATTAACACATTTTATAATAGGAATATTCTACTTAATTCAATCTGTGTATGTTTATCTGATATTACCACCCTTACATAAGCAAGTGAGATGGAATTCACTTACCTACATAGTGTTGCTAATGAAATAGAGATAATGTAATCCAATCAAGTGGTGTATATGAAATCGACTAATCTTTGGATCAATAACTATTTAAAAACTTTGGTCAAAGTAATGTCTATATTTAAAAATTATTATTTCATGTGTTTGATATAGTTTACATGTTTGTTAGATATCATGTTATAACATATTTATATATGGTAGACATAATGTATTAGTTATCTGACAACACACAGGAGGGCCATTCATTGATGGGGGATAGTATGGGGGATCTATGGTCTATGTTTGGTGTCTAAAAGTGCTAAGATGATGCTTTCCCTCCCCACTTGTAGTGCTTCACTAAGTGAACACACTTGACATTACTGATGGATACTTGAGTTCATTAAGACTTATGCTAAGTGGAGCTTAATATCATAGTATATGCATTTTATGAGACATTATTATTGCTAAAAACTATATTATTTATTCATTATACATTTACAATAGTGATTATAATGATGTATCGGCCATGGATGAAAATATATAATTATATTTATGGAATAAATGCAGTCTTTATGTTTATTTCAGCATTGTCTATGTTTTGATACATTTATTATTTATGATATTTAGCTAGATAGATTTAGCTTAAACCTTGTCAACGTTAACACAAATTGCATTAGATCACTTAGTTATATTCTCATGGTGATTCTAAATATGGTTTGAGTAATAATAATAATAATAATAATAATAATAATAATAATAATAATAATAATAATAATAATAATAATAATAATAATAATAATAATAATAATAAACTCTACTTTGTGCTAAAACCTAGTTGGGGTTGTTACATTATGGTATTAGAGCTGAGGCTCAAACTCTAGAATTGAATGTGTCCACTAACACAAACTTATTCTCTTTTTAAGTAGTGATAATAATGGTGCATAATATAATAGCTACTGAGGGTACTTTGAATACCAATCACCCTATTGATCTAAATTAGCTCACCACTGAGCAAGTTGTGAAGTTAGATCAAATCCTCACAACCATGCAAGAGACTAGATACTAAATCATAGCCCTAGAATAGGAAGTGTATGGAAATGAAAAGGTAAATGCTTAGGATGAACCTAAATAACATCCTAATAAGCAATAAATTCTTCAAGAGCATAGACATGAGGAAGTGCCTCAGGATGTGAGAGCTCATGTAGCTTTGGAATTGGTTAGCACTATGAAAAAGGTGAATCCACCCAAGTTTGATGGAACCATTTTGGGAGATGGAGTTGAAACATGGATAAAAGAAATGGAGAAGTATTTAGAGATTTGAAACTAATCTAAAGTCACTAAAGTATTTTGGGGAACTTACTAGTTGGTTGGTGAAGTAGCTATGTGATGGGCCAATAAAAATTTAAAAATGAATCTTATCTCTACAATCACCACATGGGAGTAGTTAATGACATTATTTAGATCATAGTGGCTTCCATAGTTGTAATTTACTCAAAATATTACAAATTTTTAGAATCTTAAGCAAGAAAACCTATTGGTGAATAGATATGGGAATAATTCACCATGATTGTGATGTATGTGTAGAGATCCAATTCCTATCACTATTTTTCTTAAATTATCAATCTAAGAAATATTCTATGACAACACATAATCTAAACCAAAATCACTAAAATGTGTTAAAGGTTCAAACTTATCATGTGTATGTGTCAATTTATGCTAATGTATCCCTAAATGGGGTAATGTATTTTATGTGATTATTGTCTTTTTTCAAATCACTTTGAGTCAAACTATGACCATGTAAAATGATGCTCTAGACCACAAAATTATTCTAATTTGGTAGTGCACACATTATGTGCATATGTTATTTCACATCCATAATAATCTAAGTAGGGTATTATTCTATATATAACTAACACCTTCTGATTATACTCCAGTCAAATTATAACTCATTAAAATGACATTTTCTCCCAATTTTATTAAGTGTGTGATAGATTTCCAAAGAAGTAAAAAAAAATAATCAAAGTCACTTAATCAAATTAAATTAAAACAAAAGCCTAACTAAAAATTACATGGAAGTTATTGAAAATCTATTTATTGTAAATTCATTCCTCAAATCTACATCATCTCATGACATCATCAATAGGGTGGCATCTATATGCCATTAAAGGAATAAATATTAGGATTAAGATCTCCCACACCTCATTAATGCCCCATTATTCCATATATTAATGATAAATAATAAGGCTTATTCCTCCACTATTGAATTCATCCATGGACACACATCTTGATCTCAAGATGGATGGTCATGGTTGATTCTAAATAATCTTGAAAATATATAAATAAGTGAGCCAAAACGACCATTTTAAGCTTTAGATATACAAACTTACTATGAAAAAATTTCTATAGAAAAGCTTCACCAATTTACACAAATCAAACAAATATTAAGAATTGATGGAGGATCATGCTACTCATCGTTGATGAAGACTTGGAGCAACAAATCCATGGAAAACATGATTCTTGGACACTATTAAAAGGAGGGATGTTACTTAGAAGGTTTGGTAGTATTACTTCATTAAATAGTTATTATAATTCATTAGAAACACCCCATATTGGAATAAGCTTCATGTTTTAGTGTCTATATTCTTTTTATATATATTTTTATTGACTAATGCATGGACTAACACATCTTATAATCCTACTCTATAGTGTGCACCTCAGTATCAAGAAGATGAGAGGTTTATAATTAGGAAGTTCATCACAGGATTAAAACTCTATTTTTGTGGTGAGGTGGATGTGCATGGGCCAACTATAATGGATCAGGTCTTAGAGAAGGTAGTCAAACAAGATAAAAATGTGATATCTCTTTTTTAAGTAGGATATAAGTCAAAGAAAAAGTTTATAAGTTATAAACCAACTTTCAAAAAAAAGAAATGGAATTAGTGGAGTGGAGACTCCAAGGGTAAATTCAATAATCAAAGAACTAGATTCAATAGTGGCTCAAGTAATAAGAAACCTAGTAATGGTTTTAATGGAAACCAACATTTTGACAAGAAAGGACTAATTAGAGGTTTATTCATTTGTGGGGGTGACCATTATTCTTAAGAGTGTAATCAAGAAAAGTCAAAAATAAGGGTTTTGATTCATATTAGGGTACATCTTAGTAGCAAATCCATGCAGTAGTTGACAATTATCAGGCTGAATTCTAAGATTCATCCATAAAACTATCAAGTAATTTGTTTGATCATCTAGTTTCTATTTTTATAGATACAGGGGCTAACAAATGTTTTCTTTCTCCTAGAATACTTAATAAGTTATCTATAAAGGTTAGAGTTATGGAAAATGCATGGTTAGTATAATATGGTAATGATTCAAAGGTCAAAGTTGACAAGTGTTTAGTTGAAGCTGAGATTAGGTTACCTTAATTCACACTAATAGTGGATCTTTATGTAGCATTTCTAGGGTCATATGATGTGATCCTAGGATTCAATTTTCTTGCAAAGCATCAAGACAAATTTGATTTATATTTGAAGAAGGTTGATTGTCAGGATGATTTTAGAAATCAGACACAACTTTAGGGTGAGAAAAGGGAGTTGAAGATAAGGCATATTTATGAAATTCAACTAAAGAAAACTTAGAGTAAAGGATTCCAAACATTTATCATTAATATAAATGATATGGAGGAATATAAGGAATCATTTATTGATGATTATCCTTTCCTATGGAACTTTTAAGATGTTCTTCAATAAGAATTACCTAGATTTCCACCTAAACATGATTTTGATTTCTTGATTAATACCATACCTAGATCAAAATTGTAGTCTAAGGCACTGTACAGAATGACAACCTTAAAATTGGTTGAATTAAAGGCAAAACTTCAATATTTGTTGTTGAAGGTTCTTATTTGACCAAGTGTATAACCATGGGGTGCACCTACTACCTTTATTAATAAGAATGGTGACACTCTTTGCTTGTGTATCAATTACTGATTACTAAATAAGGTGACAATAAAAAATAGTTATCCACTACCTTATATTGATGATCTATTTGATTAGATTTTAGGGGAAATAGTATTTTATTATATTTATCTTAGATAAAGGTACCACCAATTAAGAATCATGAGGAGGATATTCTAAAAAGACCTGTTATAACTCAATATGGGCACTATGATTTCATTATGTTACCTTTCGATTTGACAAATACTTTAGCAACATTCATGAATCTCATGAATAGTTTATTCAAAGATTATTAGATCATTTTGTTTTGTTTTTTATAGATGACATCCTCATATAGTCCAAGAATGAGGAAGAGCATCTACAACATCTTGAATTAGTTTTACAATGGTTGCAAAAGAATAGATTGTGTGACAAGTTGTCCAAGTGTGCATTTTTCTAAAAGAAAGTGTAATATATAGGATCATTATCTCTACAGATGGTATTTTAGTGGACCCAAAAAACATAAGATTCATATTGGAGTGGTTAGGGCCTAAAAACATGTATGACATTAGGAGATTCATGGGTTTATCAGGCTACTATAAGAAACTCATTGCAAATTTTTTTAAGATAGCTAACCCAATTACCTCACTTTAGTGGAAGAATCAGAGTTTTATCTTGTCAAAAAAGTGTGAGATAGCCTTATAAGATCTAAAAAATAGGTTTATGTTAGCACTAGTTCCAAGATTTCTTGATCTAAATGGACAATTCTTAGTAATTATAGATGCATCTAAGGATGGACTTGGAGGAGTTCTTATGCAAGATGGCTCTATTGTAGCCTATGATTATAGGAAAAAAAGCCATATGAGGTGAATTATTCCCCTCATAATTTATAAATTGAGATAATGATGCATGCATTATAAATTTGGAGTCATTATTTATTGGGAAAACCATTTGAGCTCAATTATGACAACTTGGTTCTCAAGTATATCTTCACCCAAACAAACCTGAATGCTTGTTAGAGTTATTATCTGATTATGATTTTGAATTCAATTACATCAAAGGCAAGTAGAATAGAGTTTATGATACTCTAATCTAAATAAGGTACATAGTAGTTATGGCTAATATCAAGAGTAATTTCTAAGATCATGTAATCAAATTATCACTAGGAGATAAATTCTATAATCAGATCAAGAAAGACTTCATAGATAATGACAAAAATCCTAATTAAGAAGGATTCAAGTTAGAGAGTGATGGTATTTTGAGGTAAAATGGTAATATGTATGTATGTGATAGATAGAATCTAAGGATCACAATGCTAAAATAATTTTACAATGCCCCATATTTGAGACATCCATGAGTAACAAAGCTCATGGCTAAGCTAAAACCACTTTTTTTGTAGAAAGGAATGAAGAAATATGCAACTAATTTTTTGATTCATTACTTGGAATTTCAATGTGTTAAATCTAAACATGTATATTTGATAGGATTTTTATATCCACATGATATACCAAAGTGGAAGTGGTAGGTGATTAGAATGGACTTTGTCTAAGGGTTGTCATTATCATGAAATCAACATGATATGATCTTGGATATAGTTGACAAAATAACTAAGGTAACCCACTTCATACTAGGGAACTTGACATATGATACAAAAAGATTTATTAAAGAGGTGTATCAATTATATGGTTTTCTAGAGATTATCTTTTTAGATCAAGATTTAAGGATTATTTCTATATCTTGGTTAACTCTGAATTTTGCTCTAGGTACACAATTAAATTTTAGCATTGATTATCACCCAAAAACTAATGGAAAGATAGATCAAGTTAACCAAATTTTAAAATATCTCCTTCATATGTATTTCATGGATTAAAAGTAAAAGTGGGAGGAGTACCTTCCATTGGTTGAGTTTTCTTACAACTCACAATAATCAACATTTAAGATGAATCCATTTGAGGCAATATATGGAAGTGTAGAACACCTATCGATTGGGATAGGTTAGAGGATAGGGTATTATTTGGACTTGAGATGCTTGTGGAGATGGAAGATTAGATTACATCAATTAGGCAAAGGTTGGTTGAGGCCAATGATAGGCAAAAAATTTATGTTGATTTGAAGAGAACAACAAGGCAATTTTTTGTTGGTGATAAATTTTTTTATGGGTTAAGCCTTAAAAAATCTCAATTAAGTTTTGTAAGTTAGAAAAACTTTCATCAGGATATATCAAACCCTTCAAATTTTTAGAAGTGGTCAATTTTATAGCATATAGGCCTTCATTTCCACTAGCTTTAACTCTCTTAAAAAAATGTTTTCCATGTGTCTTATATTAAAAAGTATGTTAATGATCCATCCCATGTGTTGGATTGGAATGTCTTATAGGTTATAGATCCTAGGCTGGTCACAATATAACCAATCATAATAATTGACACTCAGAAACTCAATTTAAAAAATAGAAAAGTGTCATAGTATAAGGTCTAGTGGGACTAATATTCTAAACATAATTCCACTTGGGAGGATTATGATGAGTTTTACAGGTAGTATAGACATTTGTTTGCTTGATTTGTTGTTGCATACTTTGTTATTTTTTGCTGAATAATGTTTTTAATTTAGAACTTGTGTTTGAATAAGTGTCATCAAGATGATGATCAGATTCGGGGGGAAGGATATCACATCCCTATTTCTCTCTAAGTTGGTTTATTTAATTATCCATGAATTTAATATGGTTTTTAGTTTCTTTACTAATGTTTTATTAATATTTATGTGATATGATAATTATGGGACATTATCATGTTGCTCGATTTACATGATTTATTAGCTTTGAGTTAGTTGTATTTGATGATCATGTATGTTAGTCTATATAATAATATATTATGGATATATCTCATGATTCAGGCTAACTACCTTTTTATGTGTGAGGTGGATGTTGGACAAATCCATTGCTCAGAGTGGAAGGAGGGAGAGCATCATCATAGAGGGTGGCATAGATTGAGATGTTGGGAGATGATAGAGGGATAACCAAAAAACTATACACACACCACAATAGTATTTCATGTTGTGCGATTAATTTTTTTTGTAGATAATTATGTGATGCTTGGTTTTCTACTATGAATGTCTATTGTGATCTTTTATGTTCTCAGATAATTGTATGTGATTGCATGATTTCAATAATCTAGTTGTGATTTATGTTATTAGTTAGTTTATTTGAGTAAATTTGTGCATAACTAGTTTAGTGTGATTTATAGTGGTGTTGTACATAGTTAAATATTCATACTTGCATAGATTCTTAGTTACAAATAATTGATCTATGTTGTTACTTAATTGATTTAGATTGTTAGTAACTATTTATGTTTAAAAGATTACTATTATTTATTTTAATAGTACTATAACATTCAAATGACTTAATAAATTATAAGCTCTTTATTTATTATTTAACATAATTCAAGTTATTATAAGAGATTATCATTGTAAAAATATTATATAGGCATCATGGTGTTATCAAATTGATTGCTAAAGTCTATGGTTATTATTAAACCTAGAAGGATAGCTTATGAATATGAGGTTAAATGCATAATGTTTGATAACTTGGTAAAAATTATAATGGTCTCTATATAGTCATTTTTACATATGGTGTGGTAGTTTATCTACATGGAATATATTGGTTTGGACATATTTATATTTACATGACTTATATAAGTCAATGCATGATTGCTTGAATTCTTTGACATGCAGATATATATTAATCATTATGTAATTAGATGATAGTTGATGATAGTTAACAAATTAAAAAATCATGGATAATTTTAAAGGTATTTTATAATGATTATTTAATGGTTTAATTTGTAAATTTTGGTAAATTAGGTTTTCTAACCTTTTTTGACTTCCTATTAAGCATCATTGGTAAAATCATTGTTTTATTTGAATGGGATGCATGGTGATTGTATGATAAGAGTTAATGGGTTATTTTTTCATGCATGTTTGTGGTCTACAAAAAAAAATCAAGAAATTAATGTCATGAAGAAGAATAAAAAGAAAGGAGAAGAAGGTTTTAGGGTATGCTAGTCTTGGATAGAGTAGGTAGAAAGAGAAGTGAAGGAATTGGAGAGATAAAAAAATAGTTGGGTTTAGCTCCCTAGCATTTTATCACATTTCCAAGTTATTTTTGTATTTATAATTTATATATATAGTGTTTGTCAAATCAAAAAATAAAATGAAATGCATTTTTTTTGGGTTGTTGATAAAGTTAAAAAAATAGGTTTTAAATGTAGAAACCTGTGGATGGCTCAACCATCCATAGAACCTTACACCCAACCCCTATGAAACCCTAAATGTAAAGATTTCTTTTATGTTTGAGTCTTGAAACCCTTTTAAAATTAAAAGCCTTTATAATTTTGTTGACAAGTTTTGAAGTATGTTGGGTTAGTTTTTTTCTTTGAATGATAAATCCATTTTTGGGTATAAACGTGGACATGAAATTATGCATATATTAAGGATATATATATACAAATAGGAGGGTATGTATATATACCCTATATATCTTTGATGACATGGGGTATATACATATACCAACATATGTGTAGATATATTTAATATATAATTATATCTAGGTGTGTACCTTCATGGGTAAAACCTTAACTAAGAAATTATCAATATATATATATATATATATATATATATATATATATATATATATATATATATATATATATATATATATCTAGATTTTCATTTTATTGCATATAATCCATTTTGGAAATTTAGGTAAAATGATATGGGTATTCTAACCATGTACTCATTTATATTAACATATAGGTATATATTTAGGATAAGGTTGAGCATATGTATATGCATATGTATGTGTACACACACACACACACACACACACACACACACACACACACACACACACACACACACACACACACACACACACACACACACACACACACACACACACACACACACACACACACACACACACACACACACACACACACAAAAGATATATATGTATAAGTGATAGTTTATATACACATATTCACATATGAAAGAGTTTGATTTTGATTGAAATTTGTGTGTGTTTATTTTAAAGCAACTAGAGTTTATATATTTCTAAGTTCACAAGCACATTATTTCTAATAGAAACCTGAGTGTTGGTGGCACAAATTTATAATTCAGTTTTGGGGCTTTAACATAGTCTCATTTTTTCAAACCTAAAGCCTATTCTTTTACATATATACATATGGGTTCAGGATTAATTTTGGTTTAGATATAAACTATGAAGCGCTAAACTTGGGTCATGATGTCAATATTATAATAATAGGTGAGTCAAATAAATAAAATTTGGTGAATACAATTTAATCATAAATGTAACGAATAACGATTTGGCTAAAGTCATACACTTGTGCATATGTTGTGAATTTACTTGTAAGTGGACTAAGTTTAATGTTCAAGTCATTGATTGTTTAAGCATTTTATAATATGATTTAGACTTCATATTCTATTAAAATTGGGTATATGAATTAAGTCTATCTCATATACATATATGTTGGTATTATATTGGTAAGAATATTTTGTCTATGTATTTATATCTAAATTTATGTAAAGAAAACTATGTAGGTCAAATATGAGATTATCCACATATTTGAATATATATGATTAAATGTAAATCTTTTGATCACTTGTTTGACTTGCTAAACACTATGATTTGAATGTTGTCTCTCTCTCTCTCTCTCTATATATATATATATATATAAATATGAAGTAATGGGAAATTAGTATAATCATTGAATGAGAACCATAATTATGTGTGTGTTTTTAAAAGGTCATGAATAGATATATTTTGGGTAGTTTAAAATAAAGTCTGAGGTTTATACCAAAGTATGTGAGATAATTTAAGTACATAGGCAATGGGGTCCTACTTAATGTAAACCATATACATCAAAATAATATAATAAATATTTATATGGGTGTATGGTTAATATTTTGGTTCAAGATTAATTCTGGTTTAGATATAAACTATGAAGCTTTAAACTCGGGTCATGATGTCAATATTAGAATAATAGGTGAGTCAAATAAATAAATTTTGGTGCATATAATTTAATCATAAATGTAAGGAATAACGATTTGGATAAAGTCATACACCTGTGCATATGTTGTGAATTTACTTGTAAGTGGACTGAGTTTAATGTTCAAGTCATTGCTTGTTTAAGCATTTTATAATATGAGTTAGACTTCATATTCTATTAAAATTGGGTATATGAATTTAGTCTATCTCATATACATTTATGTTGGTATTATATTGGTAAGAATATTCTGTCTATGTATTTATATCTAAATTTATGTAAAGAAAACTATGTAGGTCAAATATGCGATTATCCACATATTTGATTATATATGATTAAATGTAAGTCTTTTGATCACTTGTTTGACTTGCTAAACACTATGATTTGAATGTTTTCTCTCTCTCTCTCTATATATATATATATATATATATATGTATATATATATATATATGAATTAGTGGGAAATTAGTATAATTATTGAATGAGAACCATAATTATGTGTGTGTTTTTAAAAGGTCATGAATAGCTATAATTTGGGTAGTTTAAAATAAAGTCTGAGGTTTATACCAAATAATGTGAGATAATTTAAGTACATAGGCAATGGAGGCCTACTTAATGTAAACCATATACATCACAACAATATAATAAATATTTATATGGGTGTATGGTTAATATTTTGGTTCAAGATTAATTTTGGTTTAGATACAAACTATGAAGCTTTAAACTCGGGTCATGATGTCAATATTAGAATAATAGGTGAGTCAAATAAATAAAATTTGGTGCATACAATTTAATCATAAATGTAAGGAATAACAATTTGGATAGTCATACACCTGTGCATATGTTGTGAATTTACTTGTAAGTGGACTAAGTTTAATGTTCAAGTCATTGATTGTTTAAGCATTTTATAATATGAGTTAGACTTCATATTCTATTAAAATTGGGTATATGAATTTAGTCTATCTCATATACATTTTTATTGGTATTATATTGGTAAGAATATTCTACCTATGTATTTATATCAAAATTTATGTAAAGAAAATTATGTAGTTCAAATATGAGATTATCCACATATTTGATTATATATGATTAAATGTAAATCTTTTGATCACTTGTTTGACTTGCTAAACACTATGATTTGAATGTTCTCTCTCTGTCTCTATCTCTGTCTCTCTCTCTCTCTGTCTCTGTCTCTCTCTCTCTCTCTCTCTCTACACACACACACACACACACACACACACACACACACACACACACACACACACACACACACACACACACATATATATATATGAAGTAATGGGAAATCACTATAATTATTGAATGAGAACCATAATTATGTGTGTGTTTTTAAAAGGTCATGAATAGATATATTTTGGTTAGTTTAAAATAAAGTTTGAGGTTTATACCAAAGTATGTGAGATAATTTAAGTACATAGGCAGTGGAGGCCTACTTAATGTAAACCATATACATCACAATAATATAATAAATATTTATATGGGTGTATGGTTAATATTTTGGTTCAAGATTAATTTTGGTATAGATATAAACTATGAAGCTTTAAACTCAGGTCATGATGTCAATATTAGAATAATAAGTGAGTCAAATAAATAAAATTTGGTGCATACAATTTAATCATAAATGTAAGGAATAACAATTTGGCTAAAGTCATACACCTATGCATATGTTGTGAATTTACTTGTAAATGGACTGAGTTTAATGTTCAAGTCATTAATTGTTTAAGCATTTTATAATATGAGTTAGACTTCATATTCTATTAAAATTGGGTATATGAATTTAGTCTATCTCATATACATTTATGTTGGTATTATATTGGTAAGAATATTCTGTCTATATATTTATATCTGAATTTATGTTAAGAAAACTATGTAGGTCAAATATGAGATTATCCACATATTTGATTATATATGATTAAATGTAAATTTTTTGATCACTTGTTTGACTTGCTAAACACTATGATTTGAATGTTGTCTCTCTCTCTCTCTCTCTCTCTATATATATATATATATATATATATATATATATATATATATATATATATATATATATATATGAAGTAATGGGAAATTGGTATAATTATTGAATGAGAACCATAATTATGTGTGTGTTTTTAAAAGGTCATGAATAGATATATTTTAGGTAGTTTAAAATAAAGTCTAAGGTTTATACCAAAGTATGTGAGATAATTTAAGTACATAGGCATTGGAGGCCAAATTAATGTAAACCATATACATCACAATAATATAATAAATATTTATATGGGTGTATGGTTAATATTTTGGTTCAAGATTAATTTTGGTTTAGATATAAACTATGAAGCTTTAAACTCGGGTCATGATGTCAATATTAGAATAATAGGTGTGTCAAATAAATAAAATTTGGTGCATATAATTTAATCATAAATTTAAGGAATAACGATTTGGCTAAAGTCATACAACTATGCATATGTTGTGAATTTACTTGTAAGTGGACTGAGTTTAATGTTCAAGTCATTGATTTTTTAAGCATTTTATAATATGAGTCAGACTTCATATTCTATTAAAATTGGGTATATGAATTTAGTCTATCTCATATACATTTTTGTTGGTATTATATTGGTAAGAATATTCTATTTATGTATTTATATCTGAATTTGTGTAAAGAAAACTAAGTAGGTCTAATATGAGATTATCCACATATTCGATTATATATGATTAAATGTAAATATTTTGATCACTTGTTTGACTTGAAAAACACTATGATTTGAATGTTGTCTATATATATATATATATATATATATATATATATATATATATATATATATATATATATATATATATATATATATAAAGTAATGGGAAATTAGTATAATTATTGAATGAGAACCATAATTATGTATGTGTTCTTAAAAGTTCATGAATAGATATATTTTGGGTAGTTTAAAATAAAGTCTGAGGTTTATACCGAAGTATGTGAGATACTTTAAGTACATAGGCAGTGGAGGCCTACTTAATGTAAACCATATACATCAAAATAATATAATAAATAATTATATGGGTGTATGGTTAATATTTTGGTTGTATTATTTTATGAACAACTAGCTAATGGTGACTTATGTTATTCTATGGATAAAATAACATTTCTAGTTACTTTGTGATTTTTAGTATCTCTTTGTCTACTTATAAATCATACCCAACTAGTATGTTTATAATAAATATTTTAATGATTATGTTTATTATTCAATGGTAATTAGACTATTTATTTGATTTCATACTACCTTTGATGGACTATATGTATGCATTGATATTATTGATATTAGCACATTTGATTATAGGAATATTATGCTTGATTCAATGTGTGTATGTTTGTCGCATATTATCGCCCCTATATAATCAAGTGATATGGACTTCACTTACACAATTTCACTAATACAATAAATATAGTGCAATATGATCAAGTGGTGTGTATGAAATTAATTGATTCATGGATCAATAACTATTTAAAAACTTTGGCCAAAGTAATATTTATAGTTAAAAATTGTCATTTAATGTGTTTTATATAGTTTACATGTTTTTCCAATATCATGTTAGAATGGATTTATATACGGTAGAAAACATGTATCAGTTATCTTACAACACATGTATTCTAGTTATCACTCTAGATTCTTACACCATTTTTATCTACCCATCCATAGAAGGGAAGGACATTCATCGATGGGGGATAATGTAGGGGATATATAGTATGTGGTTGGTGTGTAAAAGTGCTTAGATGTTGTTCTCCCTCCTGACTTGTAGTGTTGTACTAAGTGACTACATTTGAGATTACTAATGGATACTTGAGTTCATTGAGACTCATGCTCCGTGGAGTTTAGTATCATAGTATATGTATTTTATGAGACATTATTATTAATGAAAATATATTATTTATTAATTATACACTTACATTAGTGGATGTAATGATGTATAAATCATGGCTGAAAATGTATAATTATATTTATGGAATAAATGTATTCTTTATGTTTATTTCAGCATTGTCTATGTTTTGATACATTTATTGTTTGTGATCTTTAGCTAGATAGATTTAGCTTAAACCTTTTCAAGGTTAACACAAATTACATTATATCACTTAGAATCTTGTGGTGATTCTAAATATGGGTTGAGTAAGAATAGTAATAATAATAAAATACTCTACTTTGTGGTAAAACCTAGTTAGAATTGTTACACATTGAATGAATATTGGGGAGTCATGATTTCAAATAAAGTTGCAAATATCATATCAAAATATGGGAGCTAATTCATTCAATTCTATAAATTATCTTATATCATAGTTTGAGGATTATAAGGATACCCCTTGAGACTTCCAAGGTTAGAAAATAAAAAATTATTTTCTATTGTGTTATATAGACAACTTATCAAAGTGCACAAGAGATGCAAGAAACATTTTGTGGTGGGTGTATACATAGAATATTTCAAATTTTTATCAATAACTGATAGTTTGTATCTTTTAGGAGCCCATTGAGTCTTAATATATCTTAGTGCACACCCTAAGGGGTGTATTGGAAAAGGGATGGGTAGACCATTAGTGTTTTGTAATATTGTTTTCCCTTTTACCACTTTTTATCTACACACTTGTCTCCTAAAATAATTAACCCTATGCTTGTTCTTCTCTATTGTACCCATTCTAGGCATTTGATAAATATTATCCTCTTATTCCTCACCTAAATCCCATTTTGTTAGTTGGTTATACTAGGTTGACCTTGTATATTTTCAAGATATTTTTCACTTAGGAGTTAGTTGACATTTTGCCAACCTAATTCATGACCTAGTTAATTATTGTCCAAAAATTTACTAGGTTGATTAGGTTGACCCTATTGGCCAAGATTTTTAGAATGGTTTAGGGTCAACTGTATCTATAAATATAATTTCATTTCCATCATTTGATAATAATAATCAAAATAATAATTAAGAGTGAATGAACATCTTCTTATTAACCATTATACTTAAAGAATAAAGCTTAGGGTTCCATACTTTCTTTGGAGATATGGATCTAGTCTTGTGAAGAAGTCTTTTTGATGCATTGATATGTTGTGTATCCTAGAGATTATTTGTCTTCATTATCCTTACATACCACAACAACCTCTTACTGAAGCACATTGGCCAAGGGAGATATTGAAGCTCGAAGGGTTCATCTTCAACGGTAAGTATTCCTAACTTTATTTCTCCTTTTGTAAGAGTAGATATATATGCATTTGTGGTTCTCTTACATTTATTAGGATTATGTATACATTGATTTGAGTATATATATTATATACATGTTTAGTTTTATTGTTTCTAACCCCCAATTTATGCCATAATATTTGGTGAGCACTAGATTATATTTACTTGTTATTAGTTTAGGTGAATTATCAAAACCTAGGACCCCTATAGGGTTATTGTGTGATTATGTTAGACTGGAGGATTTGGGACCCTCCTTAGCATGGTATATTGTGATAAATGATCCCCTAATAAAGTCTTGTATATCCCCATATTGGTCATGCTCCTACTTAAAAAATGTATTCACAATCATAAGTGGAGGTATGCTCTATCTTCTCTGAGCTAGGATTGATTTATAGATATATTACATTCATGATTACATACATTCTAGTGAACCCAACATGAATTAACTCATGAAATATTTTTTCACTTATTTTTTTCATTATTTTTCACTTATATTTTCCATACCAAGCTGACTATTTCAACATAGTTCTAACTTCTATGCATAAGTTTAACACACAGTTGCATCCATATGACTTTGTTCTTTCTTTGTATGCTCTTTTTTAAGTATAAGTTATTAGATTGACCCAGTCAACCCAATATAGTTTTTAATACTTTTAGACATCCATTCTAGACTACTAGGTCAACCTAGTCAACCCTATACATTTTAGGCACTTAGCAATAGGCTTATGCAAAGCTAGATTGACCCATTCGACCTTGAAAAAAATATTTACAAGCATTTAGAAAGGTTATTTGATGGTAATCTCACTCTATACATCTTCAAACTCACCAAGGTTATTTTACATCCTTTTTCTCTTTCCTTTTTGTCTTTCTTTTCAAAGTTTTTAGTCTTTAAAACTGCCCTTGTATAGTTAACTAGATCGACTCTATCGACCTAGTTCTATATTATATGTGCTATTTAGATAACTAGGTTGACCCTATCAACCTTGTTTATTTTAAAATATTTTTATTTCATAGTATAGAGGTGAAACTATCAAAATTTTTATCTATTATGTGCATACACTATCAACTGAATGAATAGTGTACTTTGTTTCAAAGTTGGAATTAACCCTTATATGCTAGTAATTATCTAACACTTTCATTTATTTTGTTTTTCATGATTATAATAGGTCACATAGTCTAATTATGTGGTTTTTAATTTACCATTTAGTTTCATTATTTTATATTTTATGCACACATGGTCAAATCACAAAATATTAAACAAGCATTTTAACAATTATCTACCTAAGGCTAGTCTACTTAGATTTCATCACCAAGGGGAAGCTGACTTGGTTTTTTGGCCAAGTATAAACATGTGGTTAATGGTATATTTTGGCCAAGAACCTAACACCCTTATCAATGTGGTGTGTAAAGTGAGGGGGTAGGCCCAAATACCAAGCTTGTATCATTGTCACTACATATCCCTTTTAGGCCAAACTTTATGAAACCATCTTTAGATTGATTTTTAGTTACTTTATTGCAACCAACTTCCTATCACATTTAAAATTATACTCTAATAATCTAATGACATTCAGGTTGACCACTTACTTAGATTTTACTTTCCAAGTTGATTGCTTACTTTTTTCTCAATTATTTTTTATATTACAAAAACTTGCATTAACCAAATTTAGTGTAAGGTTTTGTGCTATGTGCCTCAATTAGATCACCCTTATTGATCCAATTGATTTTTTTGTTTCCCTTTAGTTCTTTATTTTATAATTACTTGAAAAATATTTATTATCTCAATACATAGTCATTTTAGTCAGCACAATCTATTATAGGCTATCTAATTTTTCCTATCTACTTCACTAGGTCGACCCAATCAACCCTGTACACTTTTTCAACCTTTTTTTATTGTGTTAGGTTGACCTAATCAGCCCTATACATTTTATAGGTCTTGTTTCATGTACTAGGTTGACCCATTAAACTCTATACTATTTTTGTCACTTTCTATTTCTTTGTTTTTTTTACACCTCTTTCTTGTGTGGCTATTTAGTCTTATCTCATAATGATGACATACTTTTATCCTTCTTTTAGTCAATAAAATTACATAATCAAGGATTTAGATCATATTTTCACTTATTTTATTAATTCAGATGAAACTATTCACTTTCTTCCTTCATCTTCTCCTAATCCAAACCCAATCAATACACAATGTAATGTAGTTGAGTTCATTCATCCTAATCCTCCTCCCAATACCAATGTTCAGAATCCTCCACCAAATAATCACCCTCCTATAAACACTAATACCCCTCCTACAAACACCAACCCACCTATTGATACAACTCAACTTCTTGCACAAGTCATTTAGAAAATGAACATCATAAAAATAACCAATCAATCTTAAATGATGAACATGAAACAACATTTATTAAACATGACTAGTCAACCACCTTAATTCATCATGTCTCAACCAAATAAAATTTTTGTCCTTTCTCCTCTTAGATATTCTAATGGGGATATCGTTCCCTCAACCTCCAATGAATAACAAAATGCTTCAACATATTCAAAATGAACCTTTAGTCCCATTCATTACATCCATAGATATTGGAAACATTTCTTGAACTATCACATATAATGGGACTAAGGACCCTACTATCTTTCATAAGTCTTTTGGTAATATTTATAAGGAATGGGTCCAAACTAACACCTTTGATATCACCAACCTCTTATATAAAACATTTGTGGGTGATGCACTTGAATGGTACAACCAAATTACTAGACATTCCATCTCATAACTAGATGATTTAGTCAATGCTCTAACTAAGTAATTCCAATATGATGACCTTCCTGAAAATTACCTTAGCCATTTTATCAATACCAAACAACTTCCTAATTAATCTTCTCATTCTTTCATAAAATGATGGAAGTCTCTCTCTCATAAAGTGGACCATAAAATTAATGATGATACTCTCTTAAAACTATTTTTTATTGCTCTTAAACCTCCCCTTCAATACAATGTTTGAATCTTTTCACCTAAAACTTTAGAAGAAGCCTTAAACCAAGAAAAAAGGCAATACTTTATCATAAATCAATTTGAAACACCTCAAATAACTACTAAAACACTTTTCCAATAATTTTCTCATAATATTGATTCATCCAGGCATCCCCAACCTCAAAATGGAGCATCTAAATCAACCAATTTTAACCCAACCCACCATCCCTTGACTCTAGAAAAATTCAAAATAAATTTCCACTCTCTAAACCCATGAGCTTTGATCCCTCCAAACCTCTTCCAAAATGGTACAATACCAACAAATTTTATTGGTGGCATGCTACTATAGGTCATTTTCATGAGTCTTGTCATGATCTTCATCACTTTATTATTTCTTCCTTGCTTGGTCCACATTTAAATCTTGATACTCTGTCAAATAAATGTTATCAAGACTCTATTCAATTTTCTCAAATTCAATCTGAAGAACCAAAAGAAAATCAAAATGAACTACCTAATAAACAATAATAATTATCTCCTACTTACACCTCATCCACTAATTTTTTTCAAACCATAGTTGATCCTTCTTCCAACACCAATAAGGAAGGATAACTAATATGAATCACTTTAAACATATCATTACATCTATTTAACCTCAACCTCTTAAGTCACATTAAACAACATAGTACCTAGTTCAAATACCTACTCCAAATCATATCATACATTGTCCTACTTTACTTCCTTTTCATCTTATTTCCTATCCTAAACATCCTATGTGACATTCAACCTCCACAAAATCTAACAAACCAATACATTTACCTATCTCCAAATTCACCTACCAACCCAATGTAAATCATTCTAATAGATCAATGTTACCTCACTCCAACTCACATGTTGGGGCATCTTATGATGCCCATCCACATGTCCCTTAAGACTTTGGGGAATATTAAAATGCCCATACCTACATTCAATTATCCATTGGGGCATCTTATAATGCCCATAATTATTCTATAATTCATAATAATAACCAAATTCAACTTCATGAAACCTTCTAAGACTTATAGACTTATATTTCACATGCTCATATTTGATATAAACGTTAGTATAGGTCTTATTTTTTATTTTTGGTCTCATGTTTTTTTTTTTTTTTTGTGTATTTTAAATCTTATAGTTTCACTTTACTAGCATCATTTTTTTCCTTTGGGTTCTTTGTTTTTCTTACACATCATATTTGGCATTTATTTTCATATTTTCCTTATATATCCCTTTTATTTTTGTCATTCTTTGCCTAAGTATCTTTATGATTATTTTTCTCATTATTTATCATTCATGTCATTGGTGTTCCCCTTATGAGTTAAAGTGTAAGACCATCGATAAGACAGAGTCTTCCTCATAAATTACCACATTCAAAAAACTTTAAACCACATTTTTGCATGAATACTACATTCATTGGTTCTTATGGTACATCCATTTTAGTTTCACATGGATTCTCTAGTGACATGACTATCATAAGCATAGCTCCATCCCTTTCATAGAACTATTTTCCCTCTTTGTGATATTCTACAATCATATTCATCATTGTATCTCATTACCTATATGGATCTCTCATGATCCTCATATTTCCCTTATTTACATTCATTTGAGGCTCGCATTAGTCAATTTTGAGATTTCACACTTACTTGTGGGCAAGTCTAAAAGTATTTATACACCTTGGTCCTTAGGTCCTTTTCTCTAGTAACTAGGTATAAGATCTATTATGCTCATCATATTTAAAACCCATGTTTGGTTTTCAAAATCCATATAGAAGAGGAATAGATTTTTTTTGAAAGAAAGTTAAAAGCCAAATCATTTAGAAAAAGACAATATTCAAAATTATCAAAAGTTAAATCACACTAAAAGATGTGATTCAAAGCTCAAACTCCATAGTTGGCCTCACAATAGAGTCAAGATCCATTGCAGTATGGTAGGCTAGTAAATTAGAGAAGGAGAATAAAAATATATTTTAGTGCTACGTAATTTCTCATGTAAGTACCCTATATTCACAATAGACTGATGGCTTTGTAAGGGGTCCTAAGGAGTGGGAAACATGTTGTGAGAAGGTAGGTCCATTTTAATTTTCATAGATATAGCCTTCATGGGATGATATATATACTTCACTTATTAGCCCAAGATTTGTGTTCATTAGTCAAAATGTTTGAAGTCCTTGGTGTTGATAGTTCTTAGTCTTTCTCACTTTCCTTGTGTATCTCATTATTTCTATGTATGTTCACATCACCCATGTGGTGCCTCACATTTATTATTTACATTATATTTTCCTTATATTCCCCTTGTTGGATACTATTTTTATCTAATCACATCTACCTTATTACACCTCTTGGTTTGTTAGTTGCATTATAAGACCTTAGATAAGACCATGCCTTCATCACAAACATCCTTAAACCATTTTATTACCACACCATCTCATTTTCATACTATTCATGTCATTAGGTGGTTGTGTTTACATACATTGAATCTTAGAACAAGCACTAAGTTTGAGTTTTCATCCTTTCAAGCTTTTGATTTTCATTTTCCCATCATGTTCTTATTTTATTTTTGTGGACTTCAATTATCTTACATATGAAATTTTAAATTCTTACACATTTATCTTCCATTTTGACCTACATTTTCATTTTTAGTCTTTCATGTTTTTCTTTTTGCCTATCTTACATGAGCTTACTTTTCACTTTCTTACATATGTTTGTTAAAGCTTTCTTGCATTGATATTTTATTTTTCATTCACGTTTTACATACTTCCCAACATGATCTAGTATGTTCTAAATTCCTTTTTTCCATTTTTTTTTACATGCTTTCCAAATATGATTTAATGTGATCTACAATCATTTTGTCATTCATTTACCAATCATTTTATCATTAATTTGCCAGTCATTTTGTCATTCATTTACCATCCTTTTATCACTAATTTGCCTTTAATATTCCATCCTTGCTTTAACAATACTAATTTTCCAATTTTTACTAATATTCTCATGTCTTTAATAACTCATATTTTCCACTACCATATGTTTGTCTTCTAAAATTTTCAATTTTGGCTATTTTTTACACTAACTTCTACAGGTTCACCTAGTGTTCTTCACATTCCATGCCTTCACTTATTTTGTAGTCTCCTTTATCTACAACACTAAGGTAATTAAAGGTATGTGTTTTTCAATTGTATCCTTTCATTTATCTTATTTTCTACTTACTGCACTTTACCTAGCATCAATGTTATGTGTTACCATGTTCTATTTCCTAAAGTACCATCACGTGTTGCACTCACGTGGCACATCATGAAATTTAAATGGGGAATATGTATACACATAATATTTTTAAACTTTTATAAATTACTGACATTTTTAATCTTTTAGGAACCCATCGAGTCTCAATATCTCTAAGTGCACACCCTAAGGGGTGCACTGAGAAAGGTGTGGGCAAACCATTGGTTCTTCATAAGATTGTTATCCCTTTTACCACTTGTTATCTACACACTTGTCTCCTAAAATTATTAACCTTAAGCTTGTTCTTATCTATTGTAACCATTCCAAGAATTTGTTACATTTTATCCTCCTATGCCTCACCTAAATCCCATTTTGTCATTCAGCTATACTGGGTCAACTAGGTCAACCTAATACAGTTTTAGGGTATTTTTCACTTAGGATCTAGTTGAACTTTGGCTGACCTAGCTCATGTCCTAGTGAATTATTGTCCAAAACTATGTTAGGTTAATTGGGTTGACCCTATCGATTGATATTTTTGAAAGGTCTTAGGGTTAACTCCACCTATAAATACATGTTCATTTCCATCAATTGATAAGAAGAATCAAAATAAGAAGAGTGAATGACCATCTACTTAGTAACCGTTTTACTTGAGTAATAAAGCTTAGGGTTCCATACTTTCTTTAGAGATATGGATGTTGTCTTGTGGAATTTTGTTTAGATGCATTGATAGGTTGTATAGCCTAGAGATGATTTATCTATCTCATCCTTACATACCACAACAAACTCTTATAAATCACCTTGGCCAAGGGAGAGATTGAGGCTTAGTTGGTTCATCTTAAAAGGTAAGTATTCCTAACTTTATTTCTCCTTTTGTGAGTGTAGATAGATATGTATTTGTGATTCTCTTCCATGTATTAGGATTCTATATACATTAATGTGAGTATATATATTTTATGCATGTTTAGTTTCATTATTTCTAACCCTCACTTTGTGCCACAAGTTTTGGTGAAAACTAGATTAAATTAAATTAAATGTTTATTAGTTTAGGGGAACTATCAAAACCTAGGACCCCCTTAGGGTTTTTGCATGATTGTGTTAGACTAGAGGATTTAGAACCCTCCTTAGTATGGTGTATTGTGAAAAATTATCCCTTAATCAGGTTTAGCATATCCCCATATTGGTCACACTCTTGCACTCTTGATTAACAAATGTATTCCCAATTGAAAGTTTAGATATGCTATATCTTCTTCGAGCTAGGAATTATTTATATACATGTTAAATTTTTGATTACATAGAGTGGGTGTTATATTTACAATCACTCTACGTCAATACACCTATGAAAATGTCATGAATGATCATACTATTTAATATTAAATTTCCTAGTTCATAAAACATCCTCAAATGAGAAAAGATTATTTCTATAGTAAAGGATATGTGAAATATGACCTTGAATCAATTATTCCTAAGTTTATAAACCACATATAAAATACTAAGGGATGATTACATGGATGAACATGAATTATTGAGATGAGATTATATTATATTGGGATTAATCTAAATCAAATATTTAATTTATAATTAGATATTAGAGTAAATGGTAGAGTATGAGAGTGAATTTATTGACCCATATTACACTTTGAAGGTCATGGTCTCACCCTTACCATTAGTTAATTCATCTAATGGGAGTTAAAAATACATAAATTCAAACTAATATAGTAATGTAAAGTTTAATGAAATGGTTTAGTGAAAATATTGTATATTTAACTAGAGAATGTGGTTAAAATAGATCCAAATCTTTATCCCCACCAAGGCATGTTACCACATCAGCTCTAAAATCATTTAGTACAAGTGGCTCTAGTGTAATACCTCATCAATTAGCTATTGTATGAATACCCAAATCAACATAAAAAACTAAGAAATAACCATGGAGAATGATTTGATATAGTAATAAAATTTTAGGATATAATTTATATGCAACTACAATCATAGTATTCCCTTTATGTTGATTCATATCTATTTATTGGTAACACCATGCATTAATACCTTGACATTAGTCAAGAATTGAGTCAACCTACAACTACTAGTGTTGTTATTAGCCATAAACCTTAGGCATAAATATCACATATTCCTTAAAACTCACCAATATTTATATCTTTTACATATTATATTATAACAATAAGTCCTTCACTACCATCCATTCCTATTATTATGGTACATAGATGGTGATATTCTGACACAAGTTTTCAATGGATGCATCCATTGCTAAGGAAGAATAAAGGAGTGGTCAAATAACGATTACCTAATTTTAATGTTATGCCAAACCTATTCATGACTCCTTATCCAAATAAGGATAAAAATAAATCAAGGTTAGTGTATAGCCCATATGGATATCAATTCATCAATATTATTTAATTGAATGTATATAATAATGAGGTAGAGATGTTGATGTCTAACTATACTCTAAAAAGAGTATCTTTTTTGTATGGACATTTTGTGAATTGGTCCATATAAGATCAAAGATATGATAAAAATAATGATAAAGAGGTTCAAACAAGATGAACTAAATATAGAGAATATCTTGGATCAAATATGAAAGTTAGCAGGTGTTGAGGTCAACATACCCCCATTTTTGAAAATGAGTACCCTTATTCAAATTCTAAATTTTTTTGATTTAAATTAAACATCCCACTTAGCTAGAGTGCATTATTTGAATATCATGGTTCTCATCATTTTTACATTTGGTTTGTCAGCATTTAATTTTCATTTGAATTTATAATATTGCAAATGTTTGATCTTTGTTTCCATGTTGCAAGTCTAATGTATTCTCATTCAAATAATCATTGTTCAGGGTTTTTGTGCTTTAAATATCAAATTAAACTTTCATTGGTTAAATGATATGATCTTAATTAATTATTCTATGTTAACCTTTGGTCACAATTAATTAATTGAATCTATGTCTAAATAATGTTAAAATGTATTATTATAACTATGTTAGCCTAAGTTCCTTTGAAATAGACTCAAATTTATGTGGGATCATATTTATGTGGGAACATTTTTTATATTTTATACCTAGTTTAAAAATTTAGCCTATGTCCTTAGTGTATTTATTAATAAAACTTAGACCTTAGTCTAAAATTTTATACTAAGTTTATACATATTTATCAAGAACTTATGTCTTTAATTTTATATCTACAACTTATAATTGAACTCAAAGATGCCAAGATTTAAGATCTTAGAGCTGCAAATAAAGATTGATGACCCATGGGTAAAGCTAAAAGTCAAAAAGTCTAAATGATTGATCAATGATGAAATTTTTTTCATGCAATAAAGATATAATGGTGAGTGAGAAATTAAAGCATCAAAGGTCTTGTGAATGAATGTGAGGTTGAAAAGTGGAAAGATCTCAGTAAAGTGGTAATGAATTTGATGGTGAGCATGGGTCAACAAGTCAAAAAACCTATGAGGGAATACAAGATTGACAATTATCATGATCTCAATAAAGCTCAAATAGATCAAGGGTATGTAGTCGATTGTGCATCCAACATATCAACACCATAAATGAAGGTATAATTTTCAAAGGGCTCAAATCAAATCTGATAGTGACATGTGTCATAACAATGATAAATTAAATAGAGATTAATGAATAGTGTTTGATTTCCTAGATTGAGATCAATGGTGTGGAGTAGCTAAAAAAGTCAATGTCCCAAATGGAATGAGAAATTGCCACCTAGAACAAAGGTGTTAAGAGATGGAGTATGTTTTCAAGATGCATAGAGAACCCATGGAGCTACCAAGTGGCACACTATCAGGAACTTAGATGGAAGATTAATGACCCATGATAGAATCAAGGTTGGGAAGACTTTTTAGAGATCAATGGTGTAAATTGATCAAGAATAAAGATTTCATGTGAAGGTGACACATTTTTAAAAGTGACAAATGATCATTTTTTAAATAAATGAATAATGTGACATGGTAATGCCACATAGGTAGAACACGTCAAAATTTGAGATCTTATGGAACCCATCACACAAAAGATATAAATATGAAATCTAAATGAGAAATCTAAGTCATGAAGTTCACAGTTTGAGCTTGATTACTACCATTTAAGCTTTTTTAAAACCTTCAAAAAACACTAGATTATACATATTGCCCCAGTTGTCTTTATTATTATGATAATTGAGCTGAGAGAAGAGCTAGATTATTTTTTGTTATTACATAATTCAATCAATGGTGACCCAAAACAATGTTTTAAAGAAAGATGTGGAGCTATATTTGACAATAGATGCTGAGGGACATGTGTTCAAGGATACAAAGTTCATTTCCATTAATTTAAACATAGGAGATAACATTAGGTCTATATTGTTTTAGAGCATTGAGAACCAACCAACCATTACCAGGGAAGAAAAGAAGAATCTTTCTCCCAAAAGACTATATGATAAGATCATAGAAATCAAGATCATCGGTATACATTATACAATAGTGAAAATAGAGGTACTCCATTGCATTAATATTCTTGGTTCCATTTTTAAGGAAGATAATATAGATAAGAGAATGTTAATTAATGAACATAATCATAAGAAAATGGCTTACATTTATGCTATTGGATTTGAGTCCTATTATAAGTTCCCTAAACCCTAAATTGACCTAGCCTCTATCAATTATTAGGATAAATAACATAATTTGATGGACACCCTTGCCATGTGGTTAGATTTTGGGAACCAAGTCTTTTTAGACTTTAATAAGAACATTCCTATCATCTATTTTAGACTAGGGGTTAGGATGATAATGACAATGTTGAACAAATTGTGTGGAACTACTGTAACTACTATATTATTAAAAAGGTAATTATTCCCCCATTGGGTGAGATAATTAGTATCTATTTGAGATGAAAAATATATGTAATTAGTATCTCCTAGTTTCCTTAGATGTAACAACAAAGATTCCAAATAAGAGGGAGTGGTCTCCAAATTGAACCAAGATAATTTCCCAATATTATTCTAAGTTTCAAATCTATAAATATAGGGATCACATTAAATTTATTATGATTGTTTCCATCCAGGCATGAATGAAGATATAAATGGTGCCCTTATGTCAATAAGTAGTCCATTAGTTAAGAAATTTGTAGAAGAAATGGGAGATATATGGTTGTATCCATATTATATAGTAATCAGGATTGATAGACCTCAAAATTATCCCCTCAAGCTACCTATCTATGTTCCTAATAAATTGGATGAGTAAGAGGTAACATACCAATTATTCCATGGTGTTGATAGTATTTACAAAACAAAGGAAAGAGACTTCTTCACAACTTCCCAATGACAGTTAGAAAGACTACATTCAAATAGTGGGATAATATAGAGGCATCATCAAAACATAGGTTCTCCTTCAACCTAAAGATGGATGAACTTAGGAAATGGGACCCTTATGGGAAGGTGAAAGAGAATTTAAGGATCAAATTCATTTTGAATGTGCCTTATGAACATGAACCCAATGTCTTTTATTTCATATACATTAAAGCATCCACATACTTTGAAGTGATAAAAATATTAGAAGAACATAACATAAGACTTGAATCTAGATTAAAAAGAGATAAGAACATGGATGATAGGTGGTAAATGGGCCCAAGGAAGTATCATTTGATAAGTCATAAATATCATAGACTTCCATCAATCAGTACACAAGCTATGAAACAAATAGAGCAAAGGCCTAAGGATAAAAAGCCATATGAAATTCCCTTAAGTTCATTAATCCTTGAATCATCCAAGACAACAAATCATGATCCACCTTTACAGAGGTTCATATGATAACCCTTGATCCTAATGAGACTTATAAGGATGCATTAAAGATTTTATCCATGGAATATGATATAGGGTTAGATGATGAAGAGACAAAGGTTGAGGAGTACAAGGAATAGAAGGGAAAAGAAAAAGTATTAGAATTGGTGGTTGTCAATCTTCCAAAAATGAAAGCTAAGATATCCATTGTCTCAAAGACAAAGAGACCTCAAGTGACTATCACTACTCCTTTAAGTGAAGTATATCTATTTAGTGAAGAAAACATACTATATGGCCCACCTATTCTAGACTGGTTCTTGTATTAACCTATATTGAAGAGAGTGCTCATTATGCATCGTGTTTGGCCGATGGTGAAAGTTATTAACATTCATGTCAATCAAGGGCTTAAGCCATGGATCATTGCTCTTTAGGAAGAGGAAGCAAGGAGACTAGCTACACCAAGTGATTCAATATCTCCATTATAAATGGATGTCCCTATCCCACATGTGATCCAATCCTTAGTTAGAGTCATGTTTGATCCAATAATTGTTGGCTTGAAAAGAGTGCTAGAGAAAAGAGTCATGGTATGAGGAGAGGAAATTATGTACCAAAAGGTGGAGCCATTGACAAGTTTGACCTAAAATCAAGGGAAAAATCTTGGTGAGGATCCTATCTTTGAGGAAGATGTCTTGGAGTTAACCTAAGCACATTTAGAACAACTATAGGCTGATATTAAGGACCTAAAATAGAAGAACAAGAATTTAAAAGAATAGTCTATCTTATTAGTACTAGAAGGCATGGTCAATCAGTTTGAAATAATCATGTATGACTTATTCATATCTTTGAAGATAGTAAAGTCAAAGTAGGGCTTTGTAAATAAATAGGGTACTTTGGTTATAGGCTAAGTTGGACAATGGTAGGCTTTAAGACATAAGGTGAAGGATTTAATAAATGTTTTGATAGAGGATCAAATTCTTAAATTTAGAATAGTTAGCCTATTCAATTTGAATATGGCTATGGAAATATTGGTAGATAAGATAAATATATTAAGAAAATGGTCTAGGGGAATGGGAGATATCTCTAATGATCTCCAACTATTAAAAAATAGAATGATGCACATGCTTGGGATTTTGATCAAGGATCTTACTTCACTTAGTCCTCTTAGATTGATCACTAATGAGGAGTTAAAATATAGAGCTAATTAGCTCATGCAAGAGGGAAAGAATCAATGTTAATGCAAGATTGGGGAAGATAACAAAAAGATCATGGACATGAGTTATTAGCTAGATAAAAGATGGGAGATGCTATGAGCATCAAGGAAGATTTGAACATGGAAGACAAGGAGCTGAAAGGCCTATAAGATCAAGAAAGGGAGATTTTCATGGAACCCATTATCAACCTCAAGATAATTGATGAGAAACACTACACAATGAAGATCCTACAATAGAGACAAAGGACTACAATAAGAAAAGAGTCTCAAAGTCAAATGTGTTGACTTAAGTATATTCATTTTGTAACTTCACATTTATATTAATTTGCAAATGGAATATTCCCTTTGTAAAAGCATGTGAAATATTTTAAATTGCATTACTTATAGGTTAGTCCTTTAGATAGTGTCATTAATTATATAACCTCATAGAAGGACAACTATCCTAGACACTTGTATACTTGTCATTTGACATGTTTAACTGACATACCTCCTTAGTCTTCTATAAATGGGGTATTTTAATTTGTAAAGGGGAGGGAATTTTCGAGAATTTTTTTTTATATAAATTCTGAGAAATAAATACATGAAAGGAATTTTGTAAAGACTATCTAGTATTTGTTTGTGTGTTTGTTATTATGGTTGCTCTCTCAATTATCTATTTGGATTTTTATGCTTGAATTAATTTTATGAATTCTAGATGTGTACATTTGAATGTAGAGTTTTTATTTTTTTCATGATAGATTGATTGAAATATCTTAGATTCATTTTGTCTTCTTTGCTTTGCTTGTAGATGTCCTAATGTAATTTACCTGTAGGGTAAATATTTAAATTAAATCTAGTTCTAATTTGCATTTTTTATACTATCTTTAGATGTTTTCTTGATATATGATAAGATTTAAGCTTTAGTTATTTCATGTCATATATTGGTCTAGTACATGTCTTAATGAAATTTAAACTCTATCATAATGTCTGGATTGAAAATCAGAACACCCTTCTTCCCTACCTTTCCTTTTTCCCATTTTTTGATTAACTCACTTTAACTTAACTTCCATTGTAAATATTCATGATAACTTAGACTTTAGAATTAGTTTTTTTTTAAATCATAATTCACTCTACTTAGTTCCAATAATCTTCATATTTCATAAGCAAGATAGTAGGCCATAATTTCTCCCAACAACCAAATAATTAAATTATAAATTTTGTGAAATAATTCATTTTCTTTGAAGCTATTCCACTAAATATATTAGGAATATCACAACCAACAACTCATGTAATGGATTATTTGAATCTAAATATGAGTAGTTTTTCTTAAACACTATAAACCCTTATGATACACTTTTAGGCATCAATAGGCAGGTTTCATTGTCACTAGAAGGAGGGCATTTAGTTAAAGCTTTTTGAATTTGTAATATCTTTGCTAATTTTGGTGATTTTTTTTCAAAGATTAATGATTCATTTGCATATTTATGTCTTTATTAGATCAATTGTGTAAATATCATTGATATTCATGGTTTTAGACAAGTCTTTAGGATTCTTTAGTTAAAGATATCTATTCTTTGAAGATTCATGAGAAATTATTTCAAAGATAGTTTAAGCTTTATAAATCTACCATTCTCAAGGTTAGTGATAGTAATTTTATTCAAAGGTTGATTGATTCTTTGAAAATTTAGGTTTATTTGAACTTATAATTGTAAAGATCAATCAAATTCATTAGTTTCTACATATATTTGAGATAATTCCATTAAAGATAGTTATCCTTTACATAAATTTGTGAAAATTTTGCTTAGCATGTTAGTATGATCATTTTTCTAAAGATAAGGTTTACACATCATATTTTGAATAAGATTAAAATTTTACAAGCTATAACTACCAAGAATCAAGAATAGGTCATGTTTCAAGATAATTATACCTCTCCTTTCATTAGAAGTTTATATAAAATCAAGAGCAAATAAAGGTAAGCAAAGGGTTTCTAAATCTCAACATAATTCATCTATTCATGGTGCTCCTGTGTTTAATCCTTATCAAGGTATTCCATGGTTAGGTGGATATTCCATCAATGTGCTTATTTAAGTACATGATTTACTTATAAGTCCTAAGAAATATTTTCCATCTTTCAATCCTAATGGTGTGGTTACTGCTGAATAACATATTAAATCTTTCAAGGTTGCTTTAAGAATTGTAAACATTATTTATAAAGATGTGGAATGTATATTTTTTCCCATTACATTTAAAGATGATGCATATGATTGGTTTCTCAACCTTCTTGAGAATTATATCACTATTTGGAATGATTTTAATAGTATTTTCATTGATCAATTTGTAAAAATCATCAGTGCTTGTATCTTTTATCAACAATTCACTACTGTGAAAAGAGACTCAAGTGAAACCATTAGATCATTTAATGCTAGGCTCTAGAAGATGTTTAGAAAAACCATAGCTCCCTATATATCTAATGAGTCTTTGGATTTAAAAATTGATAAAGATGATTTAGATCCCATGACTTTTATTTTCTTGAAAAGGTCTATTGGATTTATAAACATTAGCCTTGTCCTATGTTGAACTTGTGATAATCAACGATTAAATGCAACCTCAAGGTCAACTGGTATACATTATCTAAAATGTTAATAATAATATACATATGCTAAATTTTATTCCCAATTATAATCAAAACATGCCTTCCTTGAACCAAACATTAGTGTTGAATCAATTACCTTTGAGTCATGCTCATCTTGACCAAAACTTAGGATTTTTGAATAACACTACAAATGGATTTCATCCACAAGACAAAATATATTTGGTGATAACAGATAATATTTGTACTAAATTTCACAACTCAAAGCCACCAAAAAGTGAGAATGAATCCATACTCAACATGGTTCAAAAACTAAGCATTAATTTCCTTCAGCTACAAAAACAAGTAGGTAATACTGAGGAAACCTCTAATATAAATTATTCTTACCAGAGGTTAAATAGACCTACAAACAAGTTTCATAAAAATATGAATAGCAACAAAAATAATGAGTCATCTAATAATAAGTGTAATCTTGAGATAAACTTATATGATGTAGCTTTAACTGAATATTGCAGAGTTCATAACACTTCAAAGCATGGTGAATTGGATTGTATTGAGTTATTTAATGATTTTGAGTTATTTCAAGATGATTTATATACATTTGAATGTGTAACTAACAAATATAATAATGTATTTACATCTCTTTATTTAAAGACATCTATATCTGTTGACATAACTCTCATGGTGGAGACATTTGATTTTCCATTCCAAGATGAGAATGATGTTGAGGATACTACTGAAGAGATTCATGTTTTTCAATAATATCTAAATAATACTTATACTCTAAGGAATAGAGAGTGTAATTAAACATTTACTACTTCAAATCCACCAAATAATTTTGTTACTCCTCTATATCTTACAACTGACAACAATCTAGAACTCTAAATGGAAGTACTTCTAGAAATAATGTTTATTCATCTAGTTTTTATACTAGGAGTGGGTATAATGTAGTTAAGGGTATGAAAAATATTAAATATAATATCAATTTACATTAGTTGACTCAAATTATCGAGAAAAGAGATATATTTTTATAATCTCTAAGTAACAAGACTAGCAAATCACCAAAAGTTATAAATGCCAATGTAGTTATGTACACGAAAAAAGTAGAAGTTTTCCCTTTCTTAGTAACAATTAGAGTTTTTGGTAAGAAATTGTATAATTGGTTGTTAGATTCAAGTTATTATACTAATATCATACTAAGAGGTATTTGTTAGAAACTTGGTTTAACTTCAATTAAGTCTGATAGAGTAGTTACTTAATTAGATAAATCAAGAGTTAAAGTAATTAGAGAATTATTAAATGTTCATATGCAGCTTACTACCGAGACAAGGATACAACAGTTTATATACATTCAAGTGGTGGAAATTTACTATTCTTATGGGATGTTTCTTAGTAGGTATTAGACCAAATAATTTAATGGGTACATGTCCACTGATTGTTCTCATATGTGGTTTCCATAGAAGGGATTTCAAAATCAAATACAAATTAAAAGAGATCTAAAGATGAAACACATGATAATAAAGTATAATGCCTCAAATTAAAATGTCAACATGGTCAATTATAAGTTAGGAGTTTACAATATTAACACTTCTAAGGTATGTGACACTAAAGATACTCATGCTATGCATGGAATGTGGAAATTATACTTTGATGGTTATAGATGTAAATCTAGTTCTAGATTAGGAATTGTTCTAATTAATCCTATTGGGAAAGATTTTAATACATCTTACAGACCTAAGTTTCCTTACACTAATAATTTGGTAGAGTATAAATATTTAATCCTAAGATTACAATTTATTATCAAACATAAAGTTAAAAAAATTCTAGTGTATGGTGATTCTGAGCTAGTGGTTAATCAATTTAGAAGTAAGTACCAGTTCAAGTTGTGTTTTCTTAATAAGTACAAGTTTAGAGTGTGGGAATTTATTAAGTACTTTGATGCATTTAATATTGTATCAATTATTATAAAAGAGAACAATATTGATAATGAGCTAGCCTCAGTTGTAACCAATCTTATGCCAAATCAAGACTCTAAACTAAGAAACCTTAGCATTGAGTTGGTTCCATGTCCCTTAGTTATTGATAATGTCAATCATTTACCATTATTTAGTGATGATCAATAGATCATAGACTTCATGAATAAATTAGGAGTATTTGAGTCTCACATCATAGATGGGATCAATGAAATACTCTTGATGATGACAAAATTGATGAAAAAATCATCCAATTGAATAACAATAAAAATCCCAAAAGCATGATTGCCTTATAAATACTATTTGACATATAAATTAGATGAATATTTCAAATTTCTTAATGTGATTGGGAAATATTATAATGTTGTTAATCTTGGAACTCAAGGTCAACCCTAACTAGTGAATATTAGTATAACCTACACAAATGAAAAACTGAGAAAGGCTAAAGAATTGTTGACCATATACAAAGATGTTATAGTATGGTCCTATAAAGACTTAAATATCTTTGATCCTAGAGTCATAATTCATACCATTCCATTAAAAGAGGCATGTAAACCTTTTAATAAAAAGCAAAGGCTAGTTAACCCTATATTAGAACCATTGATATATAAAGAGGTCAAGAAGTTATTGGATGAAAAAATAGTTTTTCACATTAGACATTCTACTTGGGTAGATAACCTAGTGCCTATTGTAAAGAATAATGGAGAAATTATATTGTGCATAGACTTTAGAAATTTTAATAGAGATTTTGAAAAGGATAACTATCCTTTACCCTCTCTTTACCAAGTCATTAAAATTGTTAGTGGTTCTACTATGATGACTTTTTTGATGTATTTTTATGTTGTAATCAATTACTTGTGAATAAAGAGGACACAATGAAGACTGCATTTTAAACTAAGTGGGGGCACTTATGATTACAATAGAATGCCTTTAGGGATAATAAATGTAGGAGCTACATTTTAAAGAGCTGTGGACCATGATTTCCAAGGTATCATAGCTAAGTGCATTATTATCTATATGGATGATCTAACTATTGTTTTCAAAAATAGGGAGGATCATATAATGCATTTACAATAGGTATTTGAATGTTGTAGGAGCTATGGAATTTATCTCAATTCTAAGAAAATCCTTTTTTTTTTATAAAGGGGAAATTATTAGGACATGTTATAACCAAGGATGGGGTTTATATAGATACTAATAGAATTTACGTCATATCCAAAATATAACCCCCTAATAGTAGAAAAGAATTAAACTCTTTCTTTGGGAAAATAAATTCTATGATAAAGTTAATTTTTGGTTTTGTAGAGATTGTAAAGACAATAAATGACATGTTGAATAAATATGGCAAGATCACATAGAATGAGGAAAAAAAGAAATCTTTCAAAGGCATTAAAGAATCAATTAGACAAGCACCAATGTTGATAAGTCTTGATTTCATAAAATATTTCTATCTCTATTATTTTGCTTCTAATCATACAATATATATTTTTTAACTAAAAAATAAATAAGTATGATCATCCTATTGAATTGATGAGCACTAATTTTAAGACTATTGAATTAAACTATTCCCTTATTGATAGGAAAACACTTGCTTTAGTTAAGGTAGTTAAGAAGTTTAGACACTATATTCTTAGGAATAAAGTGCATGCAATACTACCAAACCATACCACTAAGCTTATGCTTAGTCAATACGAATTAGGAGAGAGGAGAGGTAAATGAATGTCTATTCTCTAAGAGTATGACCTTGAGTTGAAAACTAACAAATTAGTAAGATATCAAGGGTTGATTCAAATTATTACCAATACTAATCCTAAAGTGAGTGTCATATAGGTAGACCAATAATATTTTCAACCAAATTATTTGTATGATACAATTATTCATATTCTAATCAATGGTTCTTATCTTACAGGGTTGAGTAGATAGAAAAGAAGAGATTTGATGCTCAAGTCAACACATTTATTCATCAAGGATGGAGTATTATTTAGGTTTAACTATGAAGGTATATACTTAAGATGTGTTTCCAAAGAAGAAGCAATTGAGATATTGAGTAATTTTCATGAAAAGCTTGGAAGTGGACACCCTTATGTAAAAATAACTCACAATATCATTAGGGTATGATATTATTGGCCCATAATATTTAAGGATGTACATAAACATGTTAGAGAGTGTCATCAATCTTATATTTTCATCACCAAGGAACCAAAAGTATCCATGCCATTGAAGCTAGTTATGATTGACAATCTTTTTTCTCAATGGGAATTAGACTTTGTAGGGGTGATAAAGTCCAATTTTTTAGATGGTCATAAATACATGCTTACTACTACTTATTACTGCATAATATGGATAGAGGTAGTGACAAACAAGCAATTCAAAACTGAGGATGTGATCAAGTTCTTAGAAGAGAACATTTGCACAAGATTTGAAACACTAGTATCTCTAGTTTGTGATAATGGATCAGCTTTTGTATCTATTGAAATAACCAAGTGGGCTTATGATGATAACATAATTATCAATTTCTCTTCAAATCATTACCCTCAAGGGAATGGAGTCTCAAAATAAACAAATAATAATTTGATGAAAGCCATTTAAAATTTTACAGTTGACAAACCAAGGACATGACATAAATATGCTTTATAGGTAGATAGAACTAGAATGAAGTAAGAATTTAAATCATCACCATTTATTCTAGTATATGGTCAAGAACCAATCTTCCCCATTAATATCAAGCTACCAACCTACAAGTTCATAAAATAATATATGGATGAAGATCAATAATTTATAAATTCAAGGCTACTTGACATCATACAAATGGAGGATGTAAGGGAAAAATCATTTGCCAACTTCAGTAGACATAAAACCATAGTCAAAATATTGTTTGACAAGTGTTAAAATATTAAGGTGTTCAAGAAAGGAGACCTAGTTATCCTTTATGATAAATCCTTAGAGGTAAAAGGAAAGCATGAGAAGTTCACTCCTTTGTGTACTAGTCCCTATCAAATTATTGAAACTTTGGGAGACAACACCTTCAATATAAAAGACTTACAGGGAGTAGAGTTAAAATTTAAAGCTAATGGGAAATACCTCAAGCATTAATTCTCTGTTATACCACCCCAACTCTTCATGGAGTGATTTATAAGACTAGTTAGACTTAGTGTAACTAAGCTTAGATTAGTTTATTTCTTGTTCTTTATTTGTATATGGTGCTTGTAAATATTTGTTTGCTTGTTATTTTTTTCTCTTTATATATTTTATTTTTTGTTTGATTCCTTTTAATTTATTCCCTACTTTTAATAAGTCCTTTTTAAGATAGTTTATAGCTTCGACACATGTATTTGCTCAAAGAAGCTTCACAAATCAGGAATGCAGGCGTGACTTCTCCACATTGGTTGATTATGGATTATGGAATTTTTAGCTTGATGTTATGATTTTGAGAAATTTTTAAGGATTGATATCAAGGTTATTTGTTCCTTGAAATATGACACCTTGTTCTGATCTAAGTTTGGTTTTAATAAGGATTACACATGTTGAGTAAAAGTTTGAATCATTAGAATAAAGTCATGATAACACTTAAGAAATAATATTTCTTGGAATGAAGTTTATATCCAAGTATGATTGTCTGAAGATCAAACATTTGACACAAATCCTAAAACTTGGCTAATTTGGGTTCCTAACCTTTACTAAAATCTAAATATACTTGAAAAATATAAAAACAATAAATTTATTAAAATTTTGAAAACTTTATAAGCAAAGGTGATTATAGTAATCTCCACCAGGGCTTTGTACACCTGGATGGTAGTGGATAAAGACCTTGAGTGGAGCCAAAGGTATCTCTATCAAGGATATAGACACCTAGATAGAAGCAAAGCAATGCATAAGCCTTCCCTATTGTAAAATCATGATTCTTAATGAATATCTAAATATGTTATAAGTCAATGTTAATGATCAAGGTCATGAAGTCTGGAATTTGTTCTCTAAATTCAATGGTAATTAGTTAAGGAACTAAATAACACACACAACATGACTAAGTTTTGATGTTTGAGCCTAAATCTACATGTGTAAAACCTCTTTTAATCATGAATTTATCTTAATGAGAGTACTTGATCATGTGGAATGAGTAGTCTAGTTATTAGTTCAAACCAAGAGTATATGAGTTCTAACATTTTGTAATATTTCCCCCAAAAGTTGCCATTTGTTGAGGTCAACATACCCCCATTTAAAAAAATGACCTTTATTCAAATGCTATAAATTTGTTCTTTAAATTAAACATCCCACTTAACCAAAGTGAATTATTTAAATATCATGGTTCTCATCATGTTTACATTTGGCATGTCAACATTTAATTTTCATTTGACTTTATAAAATTTCTATTTTTTATCTTTGTTTCCATGTTGTAGGTTTAATGGATTGCCATTCGAATAATCATTGTTCAGGGTTTTTATTCTTTAAATATAAAATTAACGCTTAGTTGGTTAAATTATATGATCTCAATTTATTCTTATATATTAACCTTTGGTCACAATTGATTAATTGAACCTATGTCTAAATAATGTTAAAAAACCTAAAGCTAACTATGTTAGCCTAAGTTCCTTTGAAATAGATTCAAATTTATGCAAGATCATATTTATGTGGGAACTTTTTTTATATTTTATACCTAGTTTAAAACTTAAGCTTAAGTCCTAATTATGTTTATTAGTACAACTAAGACCTTAGTATAAAATTTTATACTAAGTTTATACATATTTATTGATAACTTGTCTTTAATTTTATGTCTACAAGTTCTAATTAAACCCAAAGACACCAAGTGTCAATATCTCAAAGATGTAAGCAAAGATCGATGATCCAAGGGTAAAGTTGAAAGTCAACAAGTCCAAAGGATTGATCAAGGATGCACATTTGTTTGTGTAGTGAATATCTAACAATGAGTGAGGAATTAAATCATCAAAGGTCCTATGAAGGAATGTAAGGTTGACAAATGACAAGATATATATAAAGTGATAATGAATCTAATGGTGAGTTTGGGTTAACAAGTCAAAGAACCTATGAGGGAAGGTGATATTGACAAGTGTCATGATCTTAATAAAGCTCAAATATATCAATGGTCTTTGGTTGATTGTGCATCTAAAAAATTGATGGCATGAACGAAGGTAGACTTTTAAGAGGGCTCATATCAAATACGATAGTGACATATGTCATAACCATGATAAATTATATAAATATTGATAAATAACATTAAAGCTCGTAGATCTAGATCAATGGTGTAGAGTAGGTCAAGAAGTTAATGTCCTAGATGGAATAAGAAGCAACCACATAAAGCAAAGGCATTAAGTGATGGAATGTGTTTTCAAGATGCACAAAGAGCACATAGAGCTACCAAGTAGCACACTCTTAGGAACTTAGATGTAATATCAATGGACCATGATAGAGTCAAGGATAAGAAGACTTTTAAGAGATAAAATGTGTGAATTGAGAAAGACTCAAGATTATAATTGAAGGTGACACATGTCCAAAAGTAATAAATGATCCTTTTTTAAATAAATGAATAGTATGAGATGGAAACACCATATAGGTAGAACACATCAAATTGGGATATATGTGAAACCCATCACATCAAAGGTATAAACATGCAATCTAAATGCAAAATCTAAGTCATGAAGTTCAAAGTTCAAAATTGATTGCTGCCATTAAAGCTCTGTACAAACCTATAAAAAGCCCTAGATTGTATGGATTTACCCAATTGTCTCTATTTTCACTACAACTGACATGAGAAAAGAACTAGATTATTGTTTGCAATTGCATAATTCAATCAATGACAACCCACAAGAATATTACAAAACAAGATGTGGAGCTATATTTGATAACAAATGTTGAGGGACATATGTTTAAGGATATTGAGTTCATTACCACTAATTTAAAAATAGGAGATAACAATTAGTCTAAATTTTTTTGGACCATTGAGAACCAACCAAACATTACCAAGGAATAAGATAAGAATATCTCTGCCAAGAGACTATATGAGGGCATCATAGCACTCTAGATGACTAATATACATATGCAGTAGTGAAACCAAAGGTACACCATTGAATTGATATTATTTATCCCATTTTTAATGAATATAAGATAAATAAGGGCATGTTAATTAATTAACATAATCATAAGAAAGTGGATTACATTTCTACTATTGCATTTGAGTCCTATTATAAGTTTCCCAAACCCCAAATTGACCTAGCCTCTATCAATTCTTGGGATAAATAAAATAATTTGATGGACACCCTTGCCATGTTGTTAGATTTTAGGAACTGATTCATTTTAGACCTCAATAAGAACAATCTTATCAGCCAGTTTATATTAAGGGTTAGGATGATAATGACAATGTTGAACAAGTTATGTGGAAATGTAACTACTTCATATGTAGACCTAGTATGGGTGTCCATGGTCTAATTTATTGTTTCAAGGGTAATTATTTACCCATTAGATGAGATAATTAGTATCTCTTGGAGTATAAAAATATATGAAACTAGGCATATTAAAAATAATGAGTTTTTCATGATGTCTTATCTCCTAGATGCCCTATGTGCAACAATAAATATTCTAAATTAGAGGGAGTGGTCTCCAAATGAAACCCAAATAGTTTTCCAATATTATTCTAAGTTACACATCTATAAATACAAGAATAAAATTTATTTTATTTATGATTATGTCTATCCAACCCTAATTAAAGCTATAACTAACACCCCTATGACAAGAATTAGTCCATTGGTTAATAAATCTATAAAGTAATGGGAGATATATGGTTGTATCCAGATTCTAAAGTCATTATAATTGATGGATTTCAAAATTCTCCCCTCAATCTACCTATCCATGTTCTTGATAACTTTGCTGAGAAAGAGGTATCCTACCAATTACTCCATGGTGTTGATGGTCTTTGTAAAACCAAGAGAAAGGGACTTTTTCATATCTTCCCAATGACAATTGACAAGACTACATTCAGATAGTGGGATAGTATAGAGGCAACATCAAAACATAGTTTGTCCTTCAACCTACAAATGGATGACCTTAGGAAATGGGATGCTTATGGGAAGATGAAGGAGAATTTAAGGATCAAATTCATTTTGAATGTGCCTTATGAACATGAACCCAGTGCCCTTGATTTCATATACATTAAATAATCCACATAGTTTGAAGTGACAAGAAGATTGAAGGAACATATCATAAGACCTAACTCTAGATTAAAAATAGATTAGAAGTGGATGATTGGTAGAAATTGGGCCCTAGGTAGTATCATTTGATAAGTGGTGAATATTCAAAACTTTCATCAGTTAATACACAAGATGAGAAACAAATCAAGCATAAGCCTGATGAGAAGAGGCCATATGAAATTCCCTTAGGTTCATAAATCCATGAGTCATCCAAGATAGTAGATAATGATCCACCTTTGGAAGAGGTTCATATGATAGCCCTTTATCCCAATTAGATTGTTGAGGATGCATTAAGGATGTTATCTATGGCATATGATATAGGGTCAAATGATGAAGAAATAAAGGTTGATGAATATAATGAAGATAAGGGAAAATAAAAATCATTAGACTTTGTGGTTGTTAATCCTCTAAAAAAGAAAGTTGAGACATCCATTGTCTCAAAGACAGAGAGACATAAAGTGACTATCACTACTCCTTTAAGTGAAGTCAATCTGTTTAGTGAAGAAAACATACTGTATAGCCCACCTATTCTAGAATGGTTCATGTATGAGCCCATATTGGAGAGAGTTATCAATATGCATCATGATTGAGCTATGATGAAATCTATTAACATTCATTTGCATCAAGAACATAAGCCATGAATCATTGATTTATAAGAAGAGGAATCAAGGAAACTAGTGACACCAAGTGATTCAATAGCTCCATCATAAATAAAGGTCCCTATCCCACATGTGACCCAATCCTCAATTGGATTTAACTTTGGTCCAACAACTATTGGATTTTAAAGAGTGATAGAGAAAAGGGTCATGGTAGGAGGAAAGAAAATTGTGTATCAAAAGGTGGAGCCATTGACAAATTTGTCTTAGAAGCAAGGAAAAAATCCTAGTGAGGATATTATCTTTGTGGAATATGTCTTGGAGTTCACCCAAACACATTAAAAATAGCTACATATTTCTATCAAGGGCCTAAAATAGAAGAATAATTAGAAGAATAGTCTAACTTATTAGTACCAAAAGACATGGTCAAGTAGTTTGAAACAACCATATATGATTTATCCATCTATTTGAAGAGAGTAAAGTCCAAGTAGGACTTTGTAAACAAATAGGGTAATTTGGATACAGGCCAAGTTGGCCAATGGTAGGATTCAATCCATAAGGTGAAGGATTTTAGCAATGTTTTGATAGAGAATCAAATTCTTAAATTTAGAACAATCAGCCTAGTCCATTTAAATATGGCTATGGAAATATTGGTAGATAAGATCAAGACATTAAGCAAATGTTCTAGGGGCATGGGAGGTATCTCTGATGGTATCCAATAGTTATAAAATATAATGATGCAAATTCTTGGGAGTTTGATCAAGGATCCTACTTCACTCAATCCCCTTGGCTTGATCACTAATGAGGAGTTAAAATATAGAGATACTCAGTTTATGCAGGAGCTAAGGAATCAAAGCTAAGGAAAGACTATGGTAGAAAACAAAAGGATCATGGACATGATTTTATCAACTAAAGAAAATATGGGGGACGTTATGAGCATCAAGGAAGCTTTGAACATGGTTGATAAGGACCTCCAAGGCCTAGAATATCAATAAAGGGAGATTTTCATGAAACCCATTAACAACCACAAGCTAATTGATGAGCAACACTATAAAATGAAGATATTTTAATATAGACAAAGGATTGTAATAAACAAAGAGTCTCAATGTCAAATGTGTTGACTTAAGTATATTTTGTTTGTAACTTGACATGTATATTATTTTGAAAAGGGAATATTATGTTTGTAAAAACATGTGGAATTTTGTAAAGTTCATTTCTTATAGGTTAGTCCTTTATAAAGTGTCATTAATTCTAGAACATTGTAGAAGGATAATTGTCCTAGACACTTGTATAATTGTAATTTAACATGATTAATTGACATACCTCCTTAGTATTATATAAAAAGGGTGTTTTAATTTGTAAATGGAATGGAGTTTATGAACAAAAGATTTGTCTAAAATTTGAGAAATTAATATAAGTAGGAAATTCTATAAATATTTTCCAATATTTGTTTGTGTGTTTGGTATTATGGGTGCTCTCTCAATTATCTATTTGGATGTTTAGGCTTGAATCATTTTTATGGATTTTAGAAGTGTAAATTTGAATGTAAAGTTGTCCATTTATGCTTATACTAGATTTATCAAAATATCTTAGATTCATTTTGTTTTCTTTTCTTTTTTTGTAGATGTGCTAATGTAATTTGCCTGTAGGATAAATATTTAAATTGAATCTAGTTATTTTCATTGTTTATACTATCCTTAGATGTTTACCTGATATATTATAGGATTTGAGATTTATCTATTTCATGTTATATATTGGCTTAGTACATGTATTGATGAAATTTAAACTCTGTCATAATGTTTGGATTGAAAATTAGAACATCTTCTTTTCACCCTACGCTTCTTTTTTCCCTTTTTTGATCAACTCATTTTAGCTTAACTTCTATTGTAAATATTCATGTTATATTAGACTTTAGAATTAGGTTTTGATAATAATTATCTCTACTTAGTTTAGATCATCTTAATATTTTAAAATAAAGTTATTAGACCATGGTTGCTCCCAATAACCAAATATTTACATTATCAATTTTGTGTAATAATTGATTTACTTTACCACTATTTCACCAAAGATATCTATAATATCATAACCAAAAACTCATGCAATTGATCTTTTGAATACATAAATGAGAAGTGTTTAATAAACACTATGAACCCCTATACACTTTTAGGAATCAATAGTAGGTTATGTAAATTATTCTTTAACCTAGTATAGGGCCTAGCCATTCCTCAAGTTAATGAACCAACTTAATTACATATAATTAGTAACTAATTGATATCAAATATAATAAGGTATAATATTTATCACAAGAAATTTGAAGACTGGGTTACACAACATTTTTTGGATGGCCTAAAGTATATTGAGGAGATGATAAAATTGTATGAAATGCTTGAGGAAGAGCATAACAAGGTCAATAAAAAATTATATGTCATTAAAAGGAATTGATTATATGGAAAAGTGTGAAATGGGATATTGAAAATATGTCAACCACTAATGCAAAACTATTAGTCAAAGCTATAATTTTTAATCAAAATAAAATGATCTCTATTACAATTGGATGGAAATAACTCTTCACAAGATATAAGCATCTAATAAATACATGGAGTATTTTGATAAATATTTTCAAATTGGAGGAGAAAATAAGAATGAATTATATTAAAATGAAGATATTTTACATTGTGACTTGCTCAAAGAGGACAATTCTATCCAATACACTACAAGCAAGTAAAAGAGAAATTAAAAAAGCTTTTTAAGAAGGAACCATTTAAATAATTTATATTAAATGTTATCTTAATTAATGTGTTCAATGAAATTCATTCTTATATTGAAGAGATAAGATCCCAACTAGTCAACTTAATTAAACTCCCTACTAGGATTATGCTCATATTTTATAGATGTATGATATGATGCAAAAACAAAATAGCTCCTAAGGTAAACTCAATCAAAAAAGAAATGATAAAATTAATAATATTAAAATTAGATTAAGAAAAATTATGTTTTTAGTCATGTAGTCACTTTGCCTCTAGATCCATCCAAAATAGTTTATGTTGCATGGAAGACATATGAAGATGTATTATATCTATTTTCTAATTTTCCCTCCTAATTCATGAAAGTTTTTTTATAAAAATATGATTATAAATATATAATAGAAGAGGATAAAAGTGAGAATATTAAGGGTGAGTTCTTCCCTCCTACATATATCAATAGGAAAAATGACATTTGTATAATGGTTTTTAATGTCCATTTTATTTTTTATTGAAAGGAAGAAGAAGGAAACTTTGTGTTCACTCTTCCATTAGGAATGCAAATAATATTACAATTTTTTTGTCTTATATTCTTTTTAGATCTTGTATTATTATGTTAAATATGTCATTCTGAATCCTTAATAAATACTTTATTAATTTTAAAATTATCAAACTACATTTATAGTTCATGGGTTATGCATATGATAAGATTTGTGTTTTCTTTTCCATGGATGATTGTTCACCTTCTTTATTTTTAATTTTTTTAAAGGTATAAAGTAATATAATCCAATAGAAAATTTTATCTGTAAATATTATAAATAAAAAATTTAGTTATTTGTTTCTAATAAATGGAAAATAACCTTGAATAGATGATGGAATTTTCCCCCTCATTGTTTACAAACATTCATATTTGGCCCCGTGCCAAATATCTTTCCAACATAGTTTTACATGGAAGAACATGTGATGATAATACATTCCAAATCCTTGATGATAACCCCTTATGTCCCAAATGGTCCAAGTGTGTTTTTAGACAAATGTAAATTGAGTATCTCATACACATCATGTTTGAGGAAAGAATTAAAGTCAATATTGTTGAGGGTAGGAAAAATTATCCTAAACCTAAATCACTCAAAGAGACTTCATGAGGTTTTGGGACTTATTTTGTATTATGTACTATTTTTATAAGACTATGGAAAAAATTACACTCCATTAATAGGCATATTCAAAAAAATGCATTTCACTAGTTGGAGGTAGGAAAAAATCCTTCAAAATATGCAACAATATAATGTGAACTAAAACTATTCTTGCCATGTTTGACTTCTCCAAATGAGTTGTCATCAAAATTGATGCCTCTATAAGTGGTATTGCATTTTTTGTAATTCATGAGGGTTGTCCCTATGAATTCATGAATATAACACTTATGGGGGAAAGCTTTTCACATTACATATTTGAGAAAAATATGATATATATAGTCCATGACATAAATAAGTGGTTTCCATACCTAGTTACAAGGCACTTATGCATCAAAATTGAACACCCTAGCCTCAAATACTTTTTATATGAAATATTATCTTCACCTAATTAATAAAAGTGGGTAAATAAATTAATGGGTTTTGAATATGAGATTACCTAAAATAAGGGTAAAGACAATGTTTTCATAAATGAATTGTCTCACAAGTATGAAGAATATACAACCTTGTGCTAACTATCCTTTCACATGGTAAATTAGGAGCATTAGTCACAACAATAATGGTCCCATGACACCCAAATGCATTAACTCATTCAGGAAGTAACCACTAACCCTTCCTCTCAACCAAATTACTCTTTAGATTGTCGCTATTTAAGGCACAAAGGATGTTTTTAATTGACACAATAATGAAAATTTAGACATAATTATTTTCAAGTTGCATTCCTTTACATCAACATGCAACTTAGGTTTTTTTTAAACATGTGAAAGGATCCATTGAAGGTTTTTTGGGAAGGAATTAACTAAGAAATCAAATATTTTACATTAGAATGTGAAATATGTCAATGCAACAAAGGATAAATATCACCAACTAAGGTATTTTATAACCCTTGCTTATCCCTACTTGGGTCTGGCATATATTTTCATGTAGTTTATTTAGGGACTACCCAAGTTAGTGGTAAATAAATGATTCTCATGGTGGTGGATCAAATTTATAATTATATCCATTTTTATTTTCTTGGCCATCCTTTTCTTACCATTAATATTTCTAAAACCTTTCTCAATTAGATCACCTACTTCCATGGGCTGCCTACCTAAATTATGTGTGCCCATGGTTTAAACTTTAATTATCACCTTTTGAACTAAATTTTCTAGTCTTATGGCACCCAACTTAAAATATATTATCTGTACCATCAAAAAATTGATGGTCAAATGAAAATTCTCAATACATGCTTAGAACTATCTAAATTATTTTACCTTATATTTAACAGACTCATTGGTTTAAATGGTTATCACTTATTGAATGGTGGTTTAACTTAACATACCACACTACCACTAAGATGACCCCATATGAGATTGTTTATGGTAATCCACCAATTTATCCTTATACATACCTCTTAGGTAGATCCTAAGTACATTTAGCTAATGACTTAATCTACACATGGAACTATCATTCAAAATCTCAAATAAAACCTCCATCTAGTACATAACTACATGAATAAACATACCTATCAACACCACTTGGAACCAAATTTAGATATAGGTGAAGGCCATTAGTTAGGTTGTTTAGACCCAAATGATACTCTTGAAGCTTGGAAATAAAGTATCTAACCTTTTATAACTTGAGTCCATACTCGGCAGGTACTTCCATTAGTTCTAAAATTATATTATACCAATATTTTAGTATCATGACATGAAAATAAAATATGTGACATGGGAACCCATACTCTAATTATAGAAATAGATTCTATTGAAATACAAATGACTAGGGGGTGAATCATTCTTTAAAAATGTTCATTACCAATCTTACTTAAGTAATCATAGATCATTTAAACAAGCATGAAAATCTTAGCAAGAATAAACACCAATCCATAAGAGCATGAAACATATGAACATAGTATATATGTGGTAAAACCTCAAGTGGAATAAAACCCATTTATGAAGTAAATGTAATACATTAATATAAGGGAAACACCAACTTTAGTGAAACACACACTTCATATGGAACACCAACCCCAACTAGCAAAGCACCAACTTAGTTGGGCTTTAAAAAACACTAAATTGTAATGAGGAACTAACCCCGTAGATGAATTATCACCAGATAGGCTGCCTAAAAAACTTTATCACCTTAAAAATCCCTTGGTTATCATACAAAAGATGATGATCTTCTTCTTTATCTCTTTGCACACTTATATCCCTTTTAAACTAGCCTCTAGCCTTCTTCTCTCAACTAGCCCTCTTCTTGACTTGATTAGGTCATATGACCTTGATAATAATGTTCATAGATCTTGAATTATATAAATGAAACCCATATTATGGTTTTTAAGACCTTTTTCTACTTACCAATGCTCTATTTATTTTACTTGTACTCTTCTTCCCAAGATAAGCCTAAAACTACCTAGTATTTATACAAGTCACTTGATCATATTCTTATTAGTCAGACACACATTTCAAAAATCTTAGTTAAACTATGTAATAGGTCCCATAATACCATAATAAAACAATCTAATCATAATTTTATCACACATTGGTCAGTCATATCTCAATTAGCCCTTACTTTTCTTTTAAGTCTTATGGAGACCTAATAGGCCTTCTTAGCAACACATTACCCTTTGATATTATTTAAATACTTTAAAATTTAAAAAACATTAGAAAAAAATCATATGAAAATTTAATGTACCTTATAAAAATTCAATTTATTTTAATAATACCTTTTAGGTCCAAACACCACTTGAACCCCTTCTCAAAACATTGTTCATAAAAGGCTTATGCATACACAGAAAATCTAACTTGAAAAAATGAAGCATAAACACACTTTTAATAAATAAACATGGAAAATAACACATATTAATAAATATCATGATCTCAAGGTCATCAAAAACTTAATCATATACTTCAAATTAGGCTATACAAGCTCAAACTCTTCTCTACAAATAACATACTTAGAACTATCAACTAGCTTCAAAATGCATTTAAGGATACATGAAATTATGATACCTTATTTAAAATAATGAATGGATTTAAATGAATTAAAATTATCTTATAACATAATTATAAAAATATTAATAAAATATATCATAATCTCTAATGGAAACTATTAGTCTTGAAGACTAATCTAGTGACCTTCTCTCTCACAGTCTTTACTCAACTAGACAAGTCACTTTGTCTCCAATGTTCTAACATATTACACTAATTTAAAATATTATAAAAAGTATGGATATATAATTAATGTTAAAAAAACAACATAATATGTATTAGGTTTCATCAACTTAGGGTAAATAGCCTCTAACTCATCACTGCAACTTGTTTACTCGATTTTGCAAATTTACCTCCAAATGTAGTCATGGTGATAATTAACTTTAGTACCTATGTAAACACTTTTATATAATTTTAATCTATTTATATTATCATATAGTATCATTATAAAAATATAAAATATAAATATAATATGTGGTCATATGGAAATGTTGGTCTTGTAGACCAATCTCACAACCTCACACCTTCATTGTCTTATCTGCACTAGACAGATCAATTTATGAACAACATTTTCACCATATCCACTAACCTAAAAAACTTATATCCAACATTAACATGTATTAAAAGTATTTTAAAATGTCTTCATGTACTTGGATTCATCCCTAATCCATGATATTACATCCCTAATCACCTTCTCACTTTTTCTTAGTTTTCTCACTATCTACATTATTAGGGTTGTTAGTGATAGGTAAAATTAAATAATTAGTTTAAAACACATAAGATATATAATTTACTTATAAACCAAAATTTACATCTATTATAAGTATCAATATTTAATCTCCATCCATTTAGCAACTTTGACATGGTCAACTCTGACTATTACATCAAATCTTTGAAAAGCAAAGCCTTTCTTATAGGGTCTGCTTACTTGAAAATACAATCACACCTAGAGGTGATTAAGAGAGTTAAATAAAAACTCAAATCACTTTTATAACCATACCAAACCATTATGGTTACTTTTTATCAACTTATTTCATATCAGGTCATTATTAAGGTTCTTTGATGGGTTAGACCATCTTCCAATCTTAACGATCATTCATAAAGATTTTCCCCTTATTATAGAAATAAATTATTTTAAATTTGAGATAATACCTTTACTCATATACCATGAACATATTATGTCTTCATGTAGATGATGCCCATGCCAATGAGCACTTGAAAAATCTTGTCAAGTAGACATCTCTTCATCATGTGCACTCGAGAGATAAGCCTTTTCTTAAAAATCATGATGCAACACTTCATGAACATACTTAAAACAACTTTAAACACCTTTTTCAATGCTCACATACTCACTCATGCCTTGAAAATTGATCCTAATACCCCATCTAGCCATCATCTCTCTCTCTCTAATTTCTAAGCCTTGACCTACAAGTCTCAATAAGTCTTGAAGATGACCTTATAATCACTATCCAAGCTCTCAAAACCTCATGTTCAAACTCAAAAAATATCTCTCATTATCAAACATTTTCAATAATTATTCATACATCTTATCAATAACTCATGTTGCTTCATTAAACCAATAGGGTCTTAGAACTAGTCTAGTTATAAACTTAAACTGAAGTACTTACCCCTATAAGCTTCATATTAAAACTCTCCTAAGTGATCTAATGCCTCTTATGTATGCTCAATCAACATTATATAATCACTTTTCTTTTGATATTTAATATAACATCTTCATGGATCACTTAGAGCATATTCAAAGCTACTTACATATATCTTTAGATCTTGACTAAGTATCTTCATATTTCGCTCAGGGCATCTTTAAATTTTATTACATAAATCTTTAGAGCTTGACTAAGGATATTTTTATCCCACTATGTGCCTCTTCTTATAAGATAAGAATTCACATTTTATTCTCTCCAAAGGATCTATGAACCCCTCACAACATCCTCTTGGTCCTCAATGATCTACACTCATGCCAGACATCCTCTAATTCATAAAAATTATCTCTTTATCATTAATGAATCATGACATCATTCACCTTGGACATCAAGACAAAACTATCATAAATTACTATGCTCAACAATCTCCCCCTTTGTCATTGATGGAAAACCGTACTGAACATTGATCATCCTTATTTCCCTATACTGGTCTTTCTCCCTCTTTGACATTAATGACAAAGGGTTACCTAAAACTACTGAAATCACACTTTCTCCCCCTAAGTTGATACTATCTCTTAAAAAATCTAGATGGCACACAATATTTATAAACTATGGTAACCACTCATGGAAACCATTCACAAAAACTTCCTTCGTGAATGACCTTACTCATGACAACTCTTTCATGCACCTGATCAATGACAAATGTACTCTACCAATTAGTAATAAACAAAATCATGAATTATTTTAGATATCATGATCCTTCTAACTTCATGTTTACCTCCATATAGATAAAAAAGGTAACAATTCTCTTATCAAAGAACTCAAAGCTACCAAGCTCTCCTTTAGACCAAGCATATATAAAACAATGTAACAACTCAATAAATAAGGATTATACATAACTACACAACCATACTCCCTCTTTATCCTTTCAAGTTGATGGCAATATGAGTCAATAGTACACACATACCATCTCTCAACATGCAAAAAGGCCATACTTATAGCTTAGACTAAAAAATATTCAACATGTCTTCAAACCATTTTGACATACAATTCCTATAGAGGCTCAATAAGTATCCAACATGCTTCCACTTACTAATGAGTGTCTCCATGTAGATAAATGGAGTCACCCTTTCCATAATTAACTAAAACATTATGAACTCAAGAGATTATCATATCTCCATATTCTCCCAAGACTAAAAATTATTAAATGTCCTTTTGGACTTGATTGACACTATAGTATTGATCTCATCATAAACTATTTGATCATCAATGTGAGTTGACAACAGATATTCCTGACTTGATTTGACACTTGAGGCATGTTATATCATAATAATAATTCCACTTGAGCTTATAAACTGATCATGATTTTTATTTACTACCTTTGGTTTGCATACATTCATTTTCCTTCTTTCTTATATTTTAGGGGTTTCAAATTCCCTACTTTTGCTTGATTAACTTTTAAATATATTAGGAGATGATATTTAAATGTGTCCTAAATTATGATAGCTATAACAAATCACCTTATACATACAATTTAATTGATGTGAATTGTGATTCCTTCCATATTTCCATGATTACTCATTCTTGGAGGATATTCTACATTCTCTTTCTCTATGACCAAATTGATTTCATATAAAACAATAACCATTGAAATAATTAGTACACATTATAGTATTAAGCTATTTGATAGGTCTTTTCATGTTGACCTTTTTGTCTTCAATAATATTCTCCTTGATTAGAGGTGCCTCCTTTTGGTCTGCTTTAAAATCAAGACCTATCTTGTCACTTTTATACTTTTTATTTCTCAAGATATCATCTAGAACCTCAATGTTATTTTTAAACTTCACAAAGCTCTTTTTATTACTAAATTATTTATCTAAATTATCTTTCATGGATTCTATTTTAGTTTCATACCTACTGTATTATTCCTCTTTATCCTTTAGGCTTTATTTGACTACCTCCATATATGGCTTAACTTTATTATACATACTCTTTGAAAGTGTTTCTCAACCTTCCTTCAAACAATCTAATCCGCTCCTCATAGTCCTTAACTAATGATCTTATTTTTTGATTACTTATCCTTTGGAACTTTAAATCCTCTAGGGCACTTAACAATTCTACCTCAAGATTCATTTTTGCTTCTTATTCATCTAATTCTACATCAACCATAAGACCTTTCCCATTTGAACAACCCTCATTGTCTGATTATATATCCATGAATAAGGTTTCACTATTATCATGTTCAAGTTCACCAATGCCACCATCACTATCAAATTCAATTGAGTCTCTTACATTAGAAGAGTTATCTTATTTAGTATAGAATCTTCTCTTGTTTTTGAAAGTTCCTTTCTTGCCTTCATACTTCTTGAAATCCTTTTTGTTTTTATCAAGATTATAGGTCTTCTTATTATATTCATCACATCATTCAACATGATTAAATTTATCATTTTTAGTACACTTGGATACAAAAGTGACCAATTTCCATAGTTGAAACATTTGAAGGTCAACTTACCTTTATACTTACCATATCCAAACCTCAACTTCCTTGCGAACATGGATATCATTTGATCATCATCACTATCCAATCATTCCTCATCCTTGACCTTCTTGGATTTTATCTTTTTATTCACTTTGAAAGTTGATTCCTTCTTGGGAAGTCTTCTTTCATTATTTATCATCTTAGAGTTAGTCAAAATGCCACGAAGCCCATCCATATCTAGCCTGTCTAAATATTACATATCTTCTAATGCAAACACCTTAGAGTCAAACTTAAGAGTTAGTGATCTCAATACCTTTTGAATAGTAGTATATTAATTCATTTATCCTCCCAATCCTTTGATGATATTGAAAATTTCATTAAACCTTAATAGATAAGATTCAATGGTTTCATCTTCTTTCATATTTAGGTTTTCAAACTATCTTCAAGGGGTCTACAACTTAGCCATATTCACCTTGGTGTCTCCTTCATAGATAGTCTTCAAATTATCCCATCTCTATTTATCTTATTCATAGTGAATTAACTTCACAATATCTACCTATGATAGGCCACAAATAATGTCATTAATTACCTTGGAGTTGTTTTCACAAGCTTTCTTACCTGTTGCATCAGTTGGTGGAATATGAGGAGCACTATAGCCATCCATTACTAATTAACAAAAAACATGACCTTGAGATATAAAATATAAATTCATATTGACATTCAAAAATTCATAATTATATCCATTGAATAATGGATCCTTACTAGTAGATAAACCACCTTGACTTTGTTGATAATCCATCCTTGCTTGTAAGATCTTCTTTAGGTTTTTAGACCTTCTTCAAAGGACCAAGATTTGATACCAATTATTTAAATATAAATTAATAAGAGGGGGGATTTAATTATTATTTAAATTTTTTTATTAACAATCTTACTTAAGTAATCATAGATCATTTTAATAAGCATGTAAATCTTAACAAGCATAAGCACCAATCCATAAGATCATGAAACACATGAACACAATATATATGTGGAAAACCCTCAAGGGTAATAAAACAAAATAATGACTCATATGGACTAAAATATCATAATATAAACACATTTTTTTTTAATTACCCACTTTTATGGAGCACCAACCCCAACTAGCTAAGCATCAACTCAGCTAAGCTTTAATAAGTACCAACTTGCGAGGAGGCACCAACCCCCTAAATGACTTAGCACCAACTTAAAAACTTTAAATAATTTATAACCTTCATAAACCCTTTTTTTTAATATAATATATTATTATATTCCTCCTTATCTCTTTTCACACTTATATCCCTCTCAAATAGGCCTCTAGCCTTCTTTGCTCAACTAGCCCTCTTCTTGATTTTATTAGGTCATATGACCTTGATCCTCATATGAAGAACTCCTATATTATATTCATGACAAAACAATAATTTTATAAAATACCTTATTTTTATTACCAATTTTATATTTCATTAACTTATACCCTTCTTCCCAAGATAGGCCTAAAACTACCTAGTATTTATACAAGTCACTTGATCATATCCTTCTTAGTTGGCCACACATTTCAGCCCTATTAAGTCAGACATGTAATATGTATTATCATACCATAATAAAATTATTAAACCATTATTTTATCACACATTATTTTATCATATCTCAATTAGCATGTACTCCTCTTTTATGTCTTATGGAGACCTAATAGGCCTTTTTATCAACATGTTACGCTTTGATCTTCTTGAAATACTTTAAAAATTCATACACATTAGGTAAAATTAATATGAAATGAAAATATACATTATAAAACCTCCCTTTAGGTTAATAACATATTTTAGGTCCAAAAACCACTTGAACCCATTTTCAAAACTATATTTGCCAAAGTCCTATGTATACATAGAAAATCTTACTTGAATAATTGAAGCATAAACACACTTTTGATTAAAAAAACATGGGAAAAAAACACATATTAAAAAATATCATGACCTTAGGGTAGTAAAAAAATTAATAATATGATTCAAATTATGTTATACATACTCAAACTATTCTTTGAAAGTAGCCCACTCAGAATAGTCAACTAAATTCAAAACATAATCAAAGAAACATGAAATTCAGATACCTAGTTGAACATAATCAAGGTATTTCAGTGTATGAAATAATATTATAAAATAATTATAATATTTTTAAGTAAATATATCATAATATATAATATAAACTATTATTATTGTAGACCAATTTATTGACCTTCTCTCTCATAGTATTTACTCAGCTAGACAAGTCACTATGGTTCTAATGTTCCAAACTCTTACACTAATTTAAAAGATTATAAAAAACATGTATATATAATTCATGTTCCATAAATAAACATCATATAAATTATGTTCATAAATATATGGTAAATATTATCTAGCTCATCACAATAACTTGTTTACTCTATTCTGCCAGTCTACCTTCAAACACAATCATGGTGATAATGACCTTAAATAATTATGTAGACACTTTTAGAGACTTTTTATGCATGTGTATTATCATATATTATAATTATAAAAATATAAAATATAAATATAACATGGTCATATGGAAATATTTTTCTTATAGACCAATCTCACAACATCACACATTCACTATCTTATCTGCATTAGATAGATAAAATTATGATCAACATTTTCATCATATCCACTGACCTCAAAAAATTATATACAAAATTAAAATTTATTATAGGTATTTAAAAATTTATTCATTCACTTGGATTCATCCCTAATTTATTATATCACATCCCTAATCACCTTCTCACTTTCTACTTAGTTTTCTCACTCTTTGCATTATTAGGTCTACTAGTAATAGGTTAACTTGTATGACCAGTTTAGCACACCTAAGGTATATAAAATTATAAAATACCACCATGTACATATATTAAAAGTTTTAATATTTATCCTTCATCCATTTATCAATTTTGACTTGGTCAACATTGATTGTTACAATAAATCTCTAAAAAGTAAGGCCTTTTGTATAGGGTCTGCTTACTCACCTAAGAAACAAATCATACATGGGGTGATTGAGAGAGTTGAATAAAACCTAAAATAACTTTTATATCCTAAAAAAACCATTTTTGGCACTTTTTATCAACTTATTTCATATTAGGTCACTATTAGGGTTTTTTAAGGGTTTAGACCATCTTAAATTCTTAATGATCATTCATAGAGCTTTACCCCTTATCCTAGAAACAAATGCTTATAAATTTGATCTAGGATCCTTAATAATTTACCATGAATATATTAGGTCCTCATATAGATGTTTGACATGCCAATGAGCACTTGAAAAACATTCTTGGGTAGAAAACTCTTCATCTTGTGCACTCAAGAGACCTAAAAACACTTTGTAAACCTTATATTGAAAATAATGATCTAAAACTTCATGAAAATACTTTAAAAAATTTAAATAAACTTTTTTAATACTCAAATTATCACTCATTCCTTGAAAAAATATATTGATACCCCATCTATCCATCATCTCTCTCTTTGATTTCTAGGCCTTGACTTTTAAGTCTCAATAGGTCTTAAAGATAACCTTATAAACACTGTCTAAGCTCTCAAAAACTTCATGTAAAAACTCAAATAATATCTGTTATGCTCATACATTGTCAATAATTCTTCATACATCTTATCAATAGCTCATGTTACTTATTTAGACTAAGCAAGGTCTTTAAACTAGTCTAGTTATAGACTTGAGAAAAAATACTTACCCCTATAGGCTTCATATTAAAACTCTTTTGAATGATATAATGCCTATTATATATTATCAAGTAACCTTATACAATAACTCATTTTTGGATATTTAATAGAACATATTTGTGTCTCACTCAGAGCATCTTCAGAGCTACTTACACAAATCTTTAGAGCTTGACTAAGGATCTTCATAGCTCACTCAGAGCATCTTCAGATTTAACTACACAAATATTCAGATCTTGAATAATTATATTTATATCTCAATGTGTACCTCTTATTCTAATCTAAGAATGTTTATTTTATTCTCTCTAAAGGATCTATGAACCCCTCACAACATTTTCTTGGTCCTTAATGATCTGTACTCATGCCATACATCCTCCAATTCATAAATATAATATTTTTGTCATTAATGAATCATGACATCATGAACCTTTGACATCAATGAATATGGTCAATAGATTTTTCCTCTCAATTGTGAGGATAATTTTTTTTAAGTGGGAGAGCATGTTAGGATCCCTTTGTACTTAATTTTATAGTTTGTATTAGGTATTCTTAATAAAATATCTAATGAATACTATTTTTAATTAGTCCCATCACACATGTATGGGAGGTATTAGTTTTTTTGAGTATAATAGCTTAAATTGAGGGATTGTGTAAGAAGAAATTTCTTCTATTGAATATTTCATATTTACTTGTGATCAAAGGAGTCCTTCCCTTGAAGAGGTGGATGATACTATGTGGCTAGCTTATATAATTTTAAATACAATATTTGTACTCTATTTCCATTCAATGTGTATTAGTTATATTTATATTTATATATTACCTTATTCTTCAAGGAGGTTCAAAAAATTCCCAAATAATGATGTTAATATACATGCACCTCCACTCATGGAATATATTAGTAGTAGAATGGCCCATGAATATATTAAAAAAATGTTGAAATTTGAAAATATTATTAAAAATATAATATATATAGAGTATTATGGATATTATAATTTCCATTTCTCTTCTTCTTTAACCATGATTAGTTTACCATGCTTATGCATCTGCCATTATTATGAACCCAAAAATCTTGTGTGACATCCTTTTTTATTTTAATTTTCTAATCATGAACTATAATTAAAAATTTCAAGAGAATTAAATAACCATAAATTTTATATAGAAACACATCATCTAAAAATTTGATTTCTCATTTATCTATATCATAGTAATTTTCATAAGAAAATACTAGATTTTAAGATTGAATGGATGTTTAAAATGCATCAACATGTGAAAACCCTTTATCCATAATATATTTTTTAATTTAAATTATATTTTTATATTCAATTTTTATCTATAATTATTCACTATCAACATGACCAATTTTAATATCATTAATCTCTAATATATTTGTTTCTAGAGTAGAAATGAGATCATAACGCATGTACTTGAATTTCATTCTTATAGGTTTGAAGTTATCAAAAATGAAAATTTTATAAATTGATATCAAGTTTTTTAAATAAAAATTAAGAGCAAAATAATTATTATGTAGGTGAAAATAATGGGATACAATGGTCACAAAAATTATAAAAATTATTTCTCAAACATATTTTGGGCTATATTTGGGTGAATTGGAATTTTTTGGTGCTCTCAACACCTCCAACGCTTGAAATCTGATATATTTCTCAAAATGTGAATAAATTTCATGGAAATGTGTGTAAAATTATTTTAGGGTGATGGAACTAAGGATGGATTTTTAAAATATATCAAATACGAGGGAAAAAGGAGGAAATGATGAGATATTGTCACCATAAACCCAAGGAAAATGACAAGATGAAAAAGGAGAGTGGAAAATACAATGAAGAGTAAAACAAAGTAGGAAATTAATTAATAATGAAAACATCAGATAAAACTAACCATTTATAGATGAAAAATGAATAAATTTAAGAAATAATAAGGAAGGAGAGGATCTTGGTGCCATTTAATATTGTAAAAAAAATAATTCAGAGGATTTGGTGCAAGTGAGAACCTCTTACTCGATATTTAGAACACTTAGTTTATTTTAAAAATAAAAATAGAGCTTAAAATTTTAGTTGGGATTTTTAAGCCAAAAACCCATTTAAATATATTTTTTAAAATATTGGTTTAGCGATTGGGTTTATCAAAACTTTCAAGCATCAATAATACCAAAAATACTTCTCTTGATTCTTTTAGATGTTGAATCTCTGATGAATTGTTATTTTTAGAGTTAAAAATACTTATTCAATTTCACAACCTACTATTTGATTCTTTTTGATAGACTTTACTAGATATATTAATAGAATTTGAGTATTGGTCATTTGATGCTTACATTTAGATACTAATTTGATGTTATAATGCAATAACATATTTTGATCATACTTATTGATGATGTTATTATTATATTTTTACATTGTCATGTTTAATTCAATTTATTTTTACATGTATATATGTTTTTCATGCAGATCATATACTACTGATGTCATGTTTTATGTCTACAAGACTCACAGATACATGAGATAGGTCATAAATGGATATAGATAAACTAATCAATATTGGTGGGGTGAGTATCTATTTAACACCATCACTAGATAAGAGATACAATGGTAATGAGACATCTAGACTTTTGAGTAGTTTTAACATGCCTAATGTCTCTCTTTTTATCTCAATTTGTTTGTTTGAGATTGATTAATATTATCATATTTGTATTTTACTTGATTATGGTTATGTTTTCATTTTAGTCTTTATTGCCTTAATTCTTATCTTATGTGCATTGGCTTAGTAATAATCTTCCTCATTATCTTAGTTGTTAATATTCTATATTTTGGCCACTAGGGGCTCAAATAATTTAAAAATCATTTAGGCCTATTAAATCATTTTCCACCATGGATCATATTGTGATTAAAATTATTTAATTAAAGTCCTTTGACTTTTTTTATCACCAATAGGTCTATAATAGGTTAATTTCTCACATTAGAATAGCTCAGGACTCCAGAATGGTCTTGATTTAATTCTCCATAGGAAAGAAATAACCCATGCATAATTTTATTGATTAAATAAATTCATGTTAGGACATGATGAAAAAAAGGGGTCATGGAATTTTGGCCATGCTTAGGATAAAAATGGCACTGGGTTTGACTCTTTATCTAAAAGGGGTAATTGAGTATTTTTATTAGAAGGAGAGTAGTCAATTATTTAGGTTTGTAAGTAATGTCACATTGTTGTTTTGGAATACAAAGAAACATTAGAGGAGAAATGTCATACATAGAGAGTAATGGAGGCTCAAAATTTAACCCATCTAGATTTTTATTGCTTTGGAAAATTTGTGCTTGGGTAGAAGGGAGAAAAAGAGATCGAGCCATGCAAGAAAGAGACTTATTTAAGCAAGATTTGTTTTTTGAATGGTAATCAAGGAGAATTTAATTTTCTTCATAGGGAATATTTGTGCCAAGTAAGTGAAACATTTAAAATTCCTTTTGGAGTTTTGACTTTCTATGAATGTGTAGGGTTAATTTGATGTTATATATTGGTTTAATATTTTCCAAATGCTTACTAGTTTAAGAGGAAGTCAAGAGACTTCCCCATTAACCTATAAGTCTTCTAAAACTAGTTAAAATCTCTTAGAATACTTTTATTTTGGTTCAAAAAAATCAATTTAATGTTGTGGGTTTTCATACCTAGCCCTTGTGTTAAATTTACACCTAGTGTATAGGGTTTAAAATCAACATAATTTTATGGAAATGCCTTTGTTGATAAAATATTAAAACCCTAGATGATTATTTTTATTTTTTTCACATTACTAGCTGTGTTGATTTAGTATAGTAAACTAGGATCCTTTTCTTTATGGTATTTATTTAATGGCAGCTAATTTTTTTTTATTACTTGTATTTTATGATCTGGATGGATAAGATTGACCATGATGGTCCTTATTTACATTCTATGCAAATAAAACACCATGGCCAAGCTTGTATATTTTTATATTTGGTTTATTATGCCTAGGTTTTATTGCATTTTAAAATGTTGGTGTAAGGGTTCATTTCCCTTAATTAACTCTTTCATTTTTTATTTCTTGGTTAAAATGTGACTTAGTTTATTAATTTTCTCATGTTAAATTTTTTCTTTTGTCAGTAGTTTCATTTTATGTAGGATACTTGTTAGTTTGGAAAGATTGTTTGTATAAGTGTAAATTTTGTAAATTTGGTGTACTATTGTTATATCCATTTGCAGTATGGTGTAAAGTGTTACTCTTTTTATTGTGTTATTAATCTACTATAATTATTTATTAATGGCTAAATTATCTTACATCTTCACCCTAAAACCTGAAAGCCTGAATCCACCACCTAGTTGATGGTTGGGGTGGTGAGGGCCACAAATGAGGGGGTTCATAGGATTGGTTAGGTCAATGTACAAATCATTATGTGGTTGGTACTTCATGGGGGAGATGCATGGTTTTATCATTGATACTCTTTCTTTGTTACATTCATTAAATGTTCTACCTATACCATGATTTAGAGGTTATACTCTTTTACTTATTGATCTTTTGGAAAATTCTTGTGATATTTAAAGTTATTCAATCTTAACATAATTTACAAAATTATGTCAATGTTAATGTATGGTTATGAGTTGAAAATTATTAGTTGTTATGATTAAGTCTCTTTTAGCTTATCACTATATCATTATTTGACATTGAAAATTATAGTTTTAGCATGAATATCATGCTAAAGGTTTGATAGTGTTGGTATTTGGTTAATGAGAAAAGGGGATAGTATTCATTGAGGGGCATTTATCCAAGATGTGATATTGTAAATTTGTTTATTATATTATGTTATTTTACATAGTTTAATGTTAATATTAAATCATATGAAAGTTTATAATAAATTAGATAATGTTTTTGTGGCATTATTCAATGACAGCTCTATGTTAAGTAATATAGTTTATGGTTGTACACATCTTCTTATTATTGGCCTAAGAAAATTGGTAGCATGGTTAAATAAAAATCTTGCAAAACTTTATGATCTTTTATGCATGTTCGTAACATGATTTGAATAAAGGACATTACTAACCCTATAGGGTATTTGGTAAAAGTCATGTTTCACTAGAATTATTGAATTATTAAATAAACTTAGTAAGCTACAACCAAGCTAAAATGAACTACAGTTGATTACTAGTTGGGTGCATGAATTATTTTGAATTTATAGTCTATTGAAAATTAATATATGGGTTGTGTAATTCATTTATTTTAATATTTTTATCTAGCTGTAGTAAGTGATTGTATTATTTGTATGGAGGTAATAAGTGTTTATATTATTTTTGTATGGTTGTAATAAGTTCTTTTATTAATTTTTTATGGTTGTAACAAGTTCTTATTAGTATTATCCAAGTGGCCATTAGATATTGGCAAGTGACCCTATGGGGTAAATATATCATAAAGATATCATATGAATTTATTTGGCATGGGTTATGCATAATAAATGATTTTTAATTTTTAAGAAAAAGGTTGTTATTACAATAGTAAGTTCTACTCCATTCTACTACAAGTGTAAATAATATGTGATTGTGAATCTATGCATGCTTGAATCAATCGATTGGCATTTATGATTTTAAAAAGAAATGGTTATATATTTAATTATTTAGTATAAGTTGTGTTAAATAAATTAATATTGTATTCATGCATAATTATCCTAAGTTAGAATTGGAAAGCTAGTGTTGTAGGCACAAATAGAGTCATGCGTGTAAAACACACAAGTTTGGATTTTCTTAAATTGGTCAAGGCATGAGTATATAATGAAATCTCCATACCAAGCTAATTTAGATATAAAGTAGAAACATGAAATGAATAAAAAATATATAATTATTCATTGGTATTTTTAAATAATTAAATTATTTATCTAAGCATAATTAGTTTACTTTTGGAAACTATATGACAAGTGGGCAACAACATAAGGTCTAAAATCCTAGTTGATGACATATGGGATGGTTATGGCATTGGCATAAATGAACTAGTTATTGTATAATTAATGATGAATGCATGATGGAGAATCACTCATGTGATGTCATCTATCTTTTTTATGAATCCTTATATGGATCAAATGCAAATGAAAATTTGTCCTTAGATAATAAAATCATATCTCAACTTGTGTTGAGGGTTAATTGTAAAAAAAAGATGGTGAAATGATCCTTAAAAATAAGAGATATTGGTATATTGGTATAAATATCCATATGGGATAGTACCATTACATATTATTTCTATGTATGAATTTTAATATAACAAAGATATCTTTTAGAAGTTTATATATATTCCTATAGATTGATGTAGGCATGCTTTATCTTGTCTTACCTAATTATGGTAAAAAATTTACTTCGCTTATATGATGATTCTTTGGCATTATGAGTCTTGAATTTAAATGCAATGTTGTATGTTTTGATTTGTAATATCAAAATAGTGTATGAAATAAATTAGAAACCCTCTGTTATTCATTAACTTAACCTATAATAGTGTTTGCATGATTTAATTGCTAGGTACTTAATTCTCCTTCCAATTATCTTGAGTGAGGTAAGAATTATTGTACCTAAATTGATACTTGATTTACATAGGTGTGAGTATATTATTTAGGGTAAGGACATATAGATAGTCATATTGGGATGGTGTCTACTCCCATTCAGTTTAAGGCTTATAGTTATGGACTACATAACTATATACCTTGAACTATATTCATTCATAAAGCAATAATCTTGCCTATAGAATATTCAATGGGTAATCACCTTAATTAAGGGAATTTTACATGCATAAATATGGTTGTGGGTTTTGGGTGTGTTATTAAAATCCTAACTGTGCATAATGACCTTTATTCATAACTCCAGTTGCAATCTAAATGAAGTGACACTCAATTTTTTTGGGGGTCATTTTACCTAGTATCAAAGCTTTTGCTTGAATTAGAAAATCTATTACATCTCATAAAAATTTGGAAAATTTATGATTATTACAATGACATGTCTATAATTTGTTCTGTGACTTACCAAGACAATGGTTAGGACCAAATCTAGTGGTAATCTAGGTGTTGATGGCCAAGGTGAGGGTAGGCTAGTTTTAAAGGGTAGAGGCAGAGGTAGAAGTAGAGGTTATAGAGCCCAAAATCAAAATAAAAATAGAAATGGACCACTTATAAACAATGCTAAAAATATTCAATATGCACCTAACATGAATGCAATTGGTGAAAATCCCTCTAATAAGTATGCATAAGTATTAAATAGGATCATAATAGCATTAAATGCCATGTAAGGCAAGCTAGACAATCAAGAACTCAAGCTAAAAAATCTTAAGGGTAGTCCTCTTGAAGAATGTCCCCATCTTAAAATAGAACCCATTAAGGAGTAATCAATACAATAAGTACCATTGAGAGTGGTAGACCCTATCATAAAGGAACTCAAGAATATTCCACCACCTATATTCATAGGTGAGGAATCTAGAGTTGAGGCTAACACATGGATTATAAAACTATATAAATACTTTAATCTGTATAACATGTCTTCCATTGTGAAGGCCAAAGTGATAGTTTATCAGTTGAATGGGCTTATTTCCCTATGGTGGAACCACCTATGTGATTTGGAATGGCACCAACGTATGATTCTTACTTGGTCCACTTTTGAAATCTAGTTTTGGAAGAATATTTAAGTGAAAGTTATAAGGAGCAAAAAATAATAGATTTTTAACTCCTAAAATAGGAAAATATGCTTATTTCAGAATATGAAAACAAGTTCTTAAACCTATTGCATCATGTCAATTACATGCATGATGAAGAGAAAAAAGTGGAAAATTTTAAATTGGGGCTAAGAGAAGTGTTGATGCATGATGTCAATATGACAAATATTAATAATTTTAGTAGCTAATATAGAATTTTATCATAAGATAGAAGAAAAGTAAAAGTCCCAATAGAAAGAGAGATAAGAATTCAAGTTGAGTAGGTGGTATACTAGAAATAAAATCTATCTCCTGCACCAAAAAAACTTCAAAATAAAAGATCATAACTATAATCTCCAAGGGAACAATAAAGGTTATATCTAATTACAAGGGCAAAATAATAATTCTAAGCCTATAAACACTATAAAATTAGTGTCTTTTAGGAAGTAATAAGACTAAAATATCTAGCATGGGCTAACCATGCTAGCTAATAATATTATTGTATCCCCATAAAGAAAAAAATATATATTGGGAGTGAGGTGATAATCAATACCACAAAGACTATCCAAAACTAAAATTTGGATAGCTAACTGAGCATCAAGTGTATGTAGTAGTGGAAAATCATAAGGTAGATCTTTAACCTACCTCAAAATAGATAATAGGCATTTTATCTAGTCACCTTGTGAATATTATAATTGATTCTAGTGTAATAGATTTCTTTATTATGTATGCTATAGTAAATCGCTACAAGTAGAAACCTATTCATTTAAAATAAGGTTGATAAGTTGAGTTTAGTACTGTAAAAAGGGTGCCTATCCAAGACTAATTGGAGTAAACTAAACTTGATCTTAGTGTTTTTAGAACCAGGGTGAATCTATTTTTGGCCCCTTTAGGGTCTTATGATGTGATATTGAGCATGGATTGGTTATAGTAGCACCATGCATCCCTTGATTATTTTGTAAAAATAATTTAACGTACTAGTGAGCATGGGAAATTCATGGAAATTCAAGGCATGCAAGGGTCTAAACCATAAAATTTACTTTTATCTCTAAAATTGAAGATGACTATAAGATTTATGTAGTCTAGTTATAGGAAATAACCCTTAAAAAGATAAAATCTTCCAAGATTTTACTATTATAAGAGTATAAACATTTTCCTAAAAATTTGCCTAGTTTACCCCTAAATGTGAGTTTGAATTATCCATTGACCCTATTCTATGGGATGCCCCTAAATCAAAATATATTTATACAATGAACATGTCATATTTATAAGAATTTAAGGTTTAATTACAATAATTTTTTTGATAATGGAAGTATCAGACCTAATGTGTTACCCTGGGGTACACCAATAGTCTTTATCAGGAATAAATATGACAACTTAAGGTTGTGCATTTTTTATTGAATGCTCAGTAAGGATATGATTAAAAATTAGAACCCACTACCCTAGATTGACTATTTATTTGATTAAATGAAGGGTGAAGTAGTATCTTCCAAAACTGATCTAAAATCTAGTTATCATTAGCTAAGGATCAAATAAAAATATATTTACAAAACCACCTTCCAAATTGGATATGGTCATTATGAGTTCACTATTTTACCTTTTGGATTAATAAATGCACTAGCTACATTTATGAATATAATGAATAATGTGATCAAGGATTTCTTCGATAAATTTGTTTTAGTGTTACTTGATGACATTCTTCTTTATTACCAGAATGTAGATGAGCATGATCAACACTTAAAATTGGTTCTAAAAAGGATAAGACAACACAATATATATGGAAATTTGCCTAAATATGCCTTTTATCAAGATTAAATTCATTATTTATGGCACATAATCTCTACGGAAGGAATTATAGTGAACTCAACTAAAATAAAATACATTCAAGAGTGGTCTATTCATTCCAATATGCATGTAATGTATAGCTTTATGGGCTTGGTTAGGTATTATCAATGGTTTATCAAAAATTTCTCCTACATAACCAGCCCCATTACATCCGTGTAGATGAAAGGCAAGAAATTTGTGTGGACATCTCAGTGTGAATAAGTCTTCAATAAGATTAAAGAGTTATTTACTACATCACCTATTTTGATCATACCTAACCCTATTAGAAACTTTGAAGTGTTGGATGACACCTCTAAAGAAGGATTTGGTGGAATATTAACCCAAGATGGGAAGGTAGTATCCTATGAGTCATGGAAGTTAAAGAAAATTGAAAATAACTATCCTACCCATGACTTATAACTTGTTATGATAAGACATACACTTAAATAATGAAAACATTTATTACTAGAAAAACCTTTTAAGGGGAAATTTAATCACCATAATTTATAACATATGTATTCATAATATGATTTGAATGCCCACTAACAAAGGTGTTAAGATTTTTTTTAGTAATTTTGACATGGACAGATCATATGTGAAAGGTAAGGAAAATCAAGTGGTTGATGCACTTAGTAAGCATGTCTACGTTGCTACCCTATCAGTATTTCAAGAAAATTTAATAAATGTTGTACTAAAATAGTAGTGGGAGGATGAATATTACAATAAAATAAGTAATATTTGGTTGTTGAGCATGTAGCAAATGCATTTATTGATTTTTTTTCTAAATAATATGGCCTTAAAGGCACAAAGGAAAAAAAAATACATAAAATAGGTAATATACATAATGTTGTGCTAAATGAAGTTTAAAAATCACACCATTTTTCCCATCTAGGTGTCATGAAGATGACACATGAACTAAATAAGTGTTATTTTTATCCTAGGTTAAGGCTAGATGTTGCCAAATTTATGCCATAATGTCTAGAGTGTCAGCATGTGAAGGTTAAACATTATACCTAAGAGGTTTATTGTACCTTCATCATATACCTATGGATAAATGGGTACTAGTCTCATTGGATTTCATTGTAGGGCTACCTAAATCCCACAACTAGCATGACACCATTTTGGTGGTGATTGATAAAGCAACCAAAGTTGTCCATTTCATATCCAAAAACTTAATGTATGATGCTTTCATATTTATAGAGTTGTTAATTAAATAGGTGGTATGAATTCATGGTGTATTAGAAGTAATTATTTTAGATCTGGATAAATTATTTACTTCAAGGTTTTGGTCAACCTTGAATGTAGCCTTTAGCACCTGACTAAATTTTAGCTCATCATATCATCCAAAAATAGATGCTCAAATTAAGTGGATGAATCAAGTAATTGATGACATGCTACATATGTATATTATGGACCAACAGTCTACGTGGGAGGACTACCTCTATTTGGTTGAGTTTTCCCATAATAAATCATACCATTTAGTTATGGAAATATCTCCTTTTGAAGCCTTAGATGGGTAGAAGTGTTGAAAACCACTTGGATGGGATGGTTTGGACAATATGGTTGTTATTGGGATTGAAATTCTATAAGAATATGATAAGCATATGGCTATAATATTCCAAAATATGAAAGCTGATTTTTTATTGTAAAAAGATCTATGCATATCAAAAGAGAACACTATGTGTGTTTGCTATTGGTGACAATGTATTTCTACAAGTAAGACCACAAAAAAGTTTGATTAAATTTAGAAAAACCTCCAAGATGGATCAACATTTTATTATACCATTATAAATTGTTGATACGATTAGTCTTATTGCCTACCAACTAGATTTACCACCTTTTAGTAAAAAATCCATGATGTATTTTACATTACATCACTAATAAAATATCTAACTAATCAACTCATGTGTTGGATTAGAAACACCTATAGGTTTTAGAAGAGGAAAAGATGTAGATAGATATAATGAAAATCTTGGGTAATCACAACATTAGATTAAGAAATCAAGAGTTTCAATAAGTCCTAGTATAATGGGACCTAGTGAGTGAAAGAAATGCCACAATGGAAGATACATAGTTGTTCAAATAACACTATCCATAGATAATTTGATTTTTCACTAGGATATATCCTCAGTAAGGGGAGGAAGATTTTATGACCTATTATTTGACTCTTTTTTATATACTTTACTAGATATATTAGTAGACTTTTAGTAATGGTCATTTGATGTTTACATATAGATATTGATTTGATTTTATAATGAATTAACATACTTTGATCATACATATTGATGATGTCATTAGTATAGGTTTACATTATGATGTTTAATTCAGTTCATTTTAAATGTATATATGTTTTTCATGCATAGAATATACTATTGATGTCATTGTATTTTTGTTTTGGGACTCATGAATACAAGAGCTAGGTTGGTTGTGGATTTTGATAGTTAGGGAACTAATTATGGGAGTAGTGAGCATCTGGGTAACACCAGTACTAGATAAGAGATATAATGGTAATGATCCATATATTATTTTAAGTAGTTGTAACATGCCTAATGTCTCTCTTTTTATCTGAATTTATTTGTTGAACTTTATTGATGTTATCATGTTTTTATTTCGCTTGATTGTAGTTCTATTTGAATGTTAATTTTTATTACTTTTATTGGTGTCTCATGTGTGTCATCTTTATGACAAGCTGACTTATTATATTAGCTATCAATTTTCTATATTTTAGTCACTAGGGGATCAAATTATTTAAATATCTTTTGGGCACATTAACTCTTTTCCCATAGTGGATCATTTTATGATTAATTTTTTTTAATCTAAGTCTTTTGTCTTGGTTTTATTGTCAAGAGGCATCAATCAGGTTAATGTCTTGCATTATAATGGCTCAAGACTCTATAATGGTCTTTATTTAGTTCTCCATGGGAAAAAAAATAACCCATGCATAATGTTAATGATTAAATAAATTCTTATTAGGCCACGATGACCAAAAAGGGGTCACTGACTTTTAGTCATGCATTGTAATTAAAAAAATTAAAAACAAAGGAAAGAAAAAACAATTATTTAATGATTAGGTAAAAATTGGTGTAGGGTTTGATTATTTATCCAAGAGGGATAAATTTAGTGTTTTACTTAGAAGCAAGTAAACAATTTTTTAGTTGTGGAAGCAATGTCACTTTGTTGTGTTGGGATGTAGTTAAACACTATAGGAAAAATGGTAGCCATGGAGAGTAATTTGTTTGAGGTTTGTCAATTATGTCTCTAAGGTGACCAAGGATGTTGATAACGTGTCATGTATGCTATAATGATAATGAAAAAGTGTGGTTTAAGTGTGTTTTAGAGTTTTATCATAGTTATTCAGTGTTTGACATGGATAGGTAGATGGTGGATGTTATTGATGGTATGGTCATGCTATAGAGAACTTATAAGGTGATATGAGTGCTTGGGGTGCTTATAAAAGTGAAAGGAACTCATTAGAGTAGTCATATGAGTATCTAGGTTTAAGTAAGTCATATTGATAGATAAAACTAAGTGAGTAGATTGATGACATAATATTTTAAATGTGTGAAGGTTTAAAGATAATTTTGATATATGGATAGATTACCCAATGTGAGGAGATCATATGGTTCAAATTTCAAGTCTAGACATGGAGCATAGAAAAATTTATTAAGGTGTAAAGTTGGGTTCTTAGATAGAGTTCACTAAGTTCCCATACCCAAATTTGCATTATCAAAGATCTACAGTGAGATTTTAATAGGATCATAGATCTAAAAATGAGAATTTAATATGTCTAGATAATTATCTAATAGACCACATGATCTTGTCAATATTTATCCAATGGTGTGTATCAAGTCAACAAGTTAGTAGGGTGCTTAGAATGCACATAAGACTGCCAAGCAGTAGAAGCTCATTGAGTCTAACAAGTAGAGTCCACAGAAGACATGTAGGGTTACCATGTGTCACAATCTTGGAATATTTGATACAAGATCAATGACACATGAGTGTTCATAAATATGGATATTGATGGTGTGGATTGAGTCAAATAGTCAATATGCTTAAAAGTTATGCAGAGCTACCAAGTGGCACAATCATAAAAGTGAAAATATAAGATCAATGATGAGTGATGAAAGGTTAAATATAGGAGACTTATAAGGAGATAAATGGATAATATTTATTTAAAGTTACCAGGGGACATGAGATGATGATAAAGTGTCTAATGTTTAGCATTTACATAGTGACCATTGGAATTTAAATATTCAAATTCGTGAAGATAAACTAGTTTGAAATATTTTGATATAGAATTAATTTTAAGGTGATTTAAAAAGATAATGTTGAATAGGGATTCAAGGCACATATAGATAATTCATTTAGAAAGTTTGAATGTCTGTATAGTCAAATATATTAAGCGTCAAAGTTGACTGAAGGTTTGACCTTATTTTACAAGTAACCTAAGAAGAGAAATTTAAGATTTATTTATAGTGTCTTAATGTTTCAAAGATGAAATAACTATTTAAGAGTATTATAGACTCCATGAGGACCATCTATGTGAATTTTAGAGGTTTTCCCAATCCATCTTCAATGTAAACAATTTCATAGAAGTTGACTATGTTCATTTAATGCACTAGTAGATTGAGTGACCATCTTGTAAAATTAAGTTGGAGGTTATTTTAGCAATGTTGGAGCATCCAAAAAAATTTGAAGTTTTTATATAAGTAAAAATGCTCTAATTTTATTTTGACTGTGTGTGACCAATCTAAGTGGTCATCTTGATAGAGTTGGTTTGAAGTTGTTTGACCTATTTGATGTTGAATAATGAATTTAGTGATGTTTATTAGGTCTTGGAGGACCTATACATATGATTTTTTATTTAAGTTATGATATAAAATTAAAATTATGCTTCATCTCTAGAAGTCAATGTTTTATATGTAAGAAGGCTTAAAGAGCGAGTAGGCTAAAAGGCTTGGTTTCATGTGTGAAATACAGTTTAAAGTAATGTAGACCCATATGTATGATAGAAGGGACATAATGATGTGACATATAAATGTTTTAAATAATTGGTAGATGTTAAAGGTGGTCCAAGTGGTTCAAAGTGTAACTTGTGGATTTGAAGGCCTAATTGATTTAGGTCTTAACTAGGCCTAATGGAAGTTTTTGGATAATGAGGTAATGACTAACATTTATAATGTGTGGTTATCATACGTAACATGTGTGGATACCTATTTAAAAGGTATAAAAAGTATGGTAATAATCTTGGTTGACCAATAAGTTAAGGCTAACAGTGTGATATAAGTATAAGGCCAAATTGGCCTATTTGATCTAGTTATGTAAATGTGGAGCCAAAAAAAAGAGAGAACCTTTGAAATAATTGGTATAGGTCATTGAGTACCAACATAAAATGAAGTGGATTATTCATGATTATTTGATCAAGGTGATCACATAGGTCATTAGACCTAATGAGCCTTGAAGAGGTAGTTTGAGTGAGTAAGCCCTAGAGGTTAATTGATTGAGTGTGCTTTTTAGATGAATTGAAGATCAGAGTGGGTTGATGATTATGTACATGACCTAAAGTTCATGATGTTGAAATTTTGATAGAGTTATTATAGATTTTATGATTGTGTATGTGCTAAAAATTGAAGAGTAATCCCTAAGGGTGTTTTGGATGCATTGCTTGTGTGTGAAAGTTTGTGAGAGTGTAAAGGGGAAAGAGAGAAAGTAAGAAAAGTCAATCATCAGGTGTAGAAGACATCATATCAAAAGTGGAGATCAGATCAAGGTAGCTGGGTTGGTGCTTGGTTGCCTAGGGGGTTGGTTCCTCCTTTTGGGATGGTGGTCTCACTAAATTAAGGGATGGGTGTTCCTTGATTAGTTAGTGCTAGTCCAAATGTTAAATCTCATCTTTATAGAATTTTAGTCTATCTTGTATGGTTAAATGGGTTTTATACCCTAAGAAGATTTCCCACATATATCATTTGTTATGTGCTTGATCTTTTTATATATTCCTTGTTTATTACAATGGTTAATTTGTATACATCATAATTGTATGTGTTAAATGTTTAAGAGTTGGTAATTGAATTGGATTGTCTGGCATCATTGACTCACCCCCTCTCTCAATGATTGTACCTCTGATAGTTGGTATCAGAGTAGGACATTGATTTCAAGTTTAACCACTTGAAAGTGATCTAAGGTACAATATGTGTAAAAATGAAAGTTGGTCAAAATAAAAGAACATGATAGATGAAGAAGTTTGCCATGATATTGGATAAGAATAAATGTTCTATGACATAAAAGGAAGAATAAGTTGATCCAGAAGCTGAGCTCATGGGTGCCCTTGGTGAAATAATGGATCAAAATAATAGGAATCATAAAATAAGGAATATGATCAATGATCTTGAAGCACAAGTCAGGTATCTTGAAGGGATTTTGTTAGGCAAGTCCATAAGAGAAGAAAAGGAGAATCAGGAATTGATAAAATATATGGAAGATAAAGAATGTAAATTGAAATATGACTTCACTAAAGAAGCTAAGGAAGATAAGAAGACCATCAAAGATCTCAGAATTTAATTAGAGGCTTCAAGTTCAAGCATGAGAGATAAATAAGATGAATGTGTTCAATTGAAGACTAATCATATTTCCATAAAGGATGAGCATGAAAATATAATATTTAAGATAGTCAAGCTTGAAGAAGATCGAAAGAAATTAGGACAAGATAAAGAGGTTGGTAGCATGAAATTAAACAAGAGAGATTAAGTCAAGAGCAAAATGAAGAATCTGATTAGATAGCCAAATGCTTCAAGGCATGCATGGGCCATTATTTTGTTTGTAATCTTGTTGGTCATAGAGCAAAGGAATATATAAGAAGAAGAAATTAGTCAAAGGGATATCACTATCATATTAAAGAAAAAGGTATGAAATACATTGTTTGCTATAGTTGTTAAAGAATTGGTCACATTATTATGTTTTACAAGTAAAGACCATTTAGTCAAGATAAGTTCAATCAAGATCCTAGAGTGTAAGATATAAGACCATATAAATAGACCAATGCAAATATATATTCATCTTAGGATCACTTTTATGACGATAATTAGTTTAGGCCACATTACTAAAAAATATAAGAGGAGAAACAATCACTCAAAGGAAGATCATAATCATTATCAAGAAAAAGGTATGAATGATCAGGTTTATTTTAGATGTTATAGAGTTGGTCATAGTTATAGATATTTTAAGAATAATTTAAATGAGTTTTCAAATCAAAATAAGGTGTATGGAGCTCCTAGTGTGTATGGAAGAGGTCACACATGGTTAAAAGGACCTGAGTCTATTAGAAGAGATTAGTTTGAGACCAAAGATGGTTTGTTTTCCATGATAGACATGAAGGAAAGTCTCAGAGTTTTTATTGTCTTCATTTTTTGACAAGTATAAAGTAAAGAATGAAGTCAAGGATCCATTCAAAGTCAATTTTATGATGAGGTAGGACTACATGTCAAATGAGAGTCAAGACATATGGGCGTCTCCTGCATTTTATGACTTTTAGTCTCACTATATCAAAGGGGTGTCTCTCTCTAAGCTTCAAGGAGACACTTTAAAGAAAGAGGAAGAATGGTGGATGATTGTTGGGTCTTGGTTGATGTTGCATGACAAGAAATCCATGAGGTTTTTTGTGTAAAGAGAGAGGTCTTTGATGGCTAAGATTGTGAAGATGAGTTCCAGTATAAGAAAGGTATGAATATAATTAGATTCATCCATAGTTGGTCTCTTGAGGTAGCTTGATATGGTATAATTCCTTGAAAATACTTGGGAGCTTGGTTTTAGGTGCGTCAATCTACATTATGTTTTTTTTTTTTTATCATTTTGATTAGTAGTATGGTGACACTTGAGATAGGACTTGTGGGACCTAAAATTTTAGATATTGTTATATATTTAGGGAGAGCTAACTCAGGTGTCTTGAGTGTTGTATGATTTTTTGACATTATTTTTTTTAGAAAGATGTGTTAAGGAGAATATCTTGGTTATATATGTGATCATGATGTGAGGGGAAGCATATGTGAGATGTTCCAATCATGGTGGAGATATGAATAAGTATACTAAATTTGTGAATTCAAGAAGATTGATATGATGCCTTGATCAAACCAAGTCATATGTTTTGATAATGTATTGAATCTTTATGCATGATCAAAGGGAGCTTATGAGTTTTATAAATGGTCAGGTCCTAGGATTAGAGGACTATGTAGTATAATCTAGAAGATTATAGAGATTTGAGATCAATTGAGTTTGTTTTGTCAAAGTGGATGAGATGGCTTGGTAATTTCATGATGTTGTCATGATCAATTTATAGTGTTTTGATATTTTGACTACTATATGTATAAGGTCTACACATTGGGTATGTATATTTCTAAGTGTCATTTGAAGAATTACAAGTTTTAAAGGTGTCTTAGTGGGATATAAAGGTGTGTTGACATAATTCAAGTGTTTTCCAGGTGATTTCAAGTTTTTAAGGTCTTTTTTGTGCAATTTTAAAATTTTGTTTGCTCTCGAGTTTCCTAGCTTTTGCTTAAAGGTATACAGGTCAAAAAACCATGGTATAGGAAATATGGGTTCCCGAAGGATTGTAAGCTCAAAAATTGGTATATAAGTTTGTATTGATGATCTCTAGGTGTGAGAAAATTTTCAAAGATAGGTGTTGACCATAAGGTGGTGTGTTGACCAAGTTTTTCTTATAAACCTAGTGTTTTTGCTCATGTTGGAAAAATGGTTTGCCTAATGATTTGAGATTTGAGGCTATGCAATGAGTTGAAATAGATCAATAGGTGATAAAAAATTATTTAAAACTATTTTATAAGTGCATGATTTATATGGAGGATGATTTATATAAATGGAGGGATAATTAAATAGTATGTTTGTGAAGGAAGTATGTTTTAGAAGAAGATCTAAGTGTCTATTTTTATGCATGCATGAAGGGGAATATAATAATGCTCTAGATATGAAACTTTAATCCATGAAATTTCATACATAAAAAGTTATGGGATTTTCAAGGTCTAAGTAGGGCTACAAGGCCTCTAAGCAAGGCTAGTATGAATAAGTGGAATTTTTTAGAAGTAAAGTCACTAAGAGGTGGGGGGGAGGGGTGAATCAGTGATTCAAGATAGTCAAATTCAATTCCCAACTCTTAATAATTCATTATACATCAAATTGATCAACCAACATAAACATGAAATCATATACATCCAAAGCTTACATATGAGCATACATCACATGAACACATCATATATGTGGAAAACCTTCTTGGGGAATAAAACCCACTGAAATTTGAAATATTAACTATAGTCCTATAAAAAAAGATCCAAAATTTAGACCAGTACCCACTGATCAAGGAACACCCATCCCTTAGTTTAGTGAGACACCCATCCCATAAAGAAGTACTAACCCCCTAAGCAACCATGCACCCACTCAGCTACCTTGATCTGATATCCACCTTTTATCTAATGTCTTCTACACTTGATGATTAATTTTCTTACTTTCAATCTTTCCCTTTTTCTCTCTCACAAAATTGCATGCACAAGCAATGTATCTAGAACACCCTTCTAGATCACTCTTCACTTCTAACCAGATACATAGTAAAAAAACCTATAACAACTCTATCAAAACATCATCAACATAACCTATAGGTCATATAGACAATCCTAAACCTACTCATATCTTTAATCCATTCTCTAATCACATTCATTCAATTAGCCTTAAAGGCTTACTCACTTAATATGCCTCTTCTAGGCTTATCAAATCCAATGGACTATGTGTTCACATTCATCAACTTGATTAGATAAAACATGATTGATTCTATTTTCTCTTTGATGGTCCTCACAAGCTTGTATCTTATCTTTTAAATCTTTATTCACTCAATGTCACATTTTCTCTACTCTTCTCTCTCTCACATCTAAGTCTAGAAACCATTGCCCTGGTCTCTACTATTTATATAGTCTTCATGAACATCAATATCTAGGTTAGCCATAATGCATACTATAGTCCTTAAGACATATACATGCTAACAAATATCTATAATATATTGTTTCAAGTTGGTCATAACATTTATGGGTCATAATTAAGTAACTACACCTTTCAATTAAGCCTTAATAGCTCTTATAGGTCTCATGGAGACCTATTCACCTAATTAACACTCCATTGAACAAATCAAGAAAATAGGATAAATTTACACTATGTGGGTCCAATACATATGATCTCTAATGCATCTTTAGGTGATTTCTCCTACCAACACACTCATTTTCTAAAGCATGAATTGGTCAAAAATTATTCTATAAATTTAATCACCATGAATGAACATACAATCAAATTCCAAGGTTTTGTTCATAACAAATATAGATTGGTCAAACCTGTAAAATCCACATAGATGATCAAAATTTAGTGTAAAACACTTTCCAATAGTTAGATCATTTTGAAACATCAAAATACTATCAATAACAACTCAATTATCCTTCTCAAGTTAATTACAAAACATGATAAAATACATAGTCAACTTTGGCTCTCAATATCTTTGATTGTAAAAACATTCAAATCTTATATCAATGTTCCCCAAATTTGACTTGAAGTCCTTTATAACTTGTATTTTTATTGCATCAATAAATTCATCTTTTATCAAAAGATATATCCCGAAAATGGAGCACTAGTATTCTTCACAAATTTGAATATTTGAATTACAATGGTTACTAAGCAAATGTTAAACATTGAGTACCTTATCCTCATCTCATGATTCCTAGAAATTATGGATAAATATTCACGATAAATATCTTCTAAGTATCTTTATCTTTATCATGTAATGCTCACTATTGATCTTGGATCAAAGCTCCCATGATGGTGCCACTTGGTAGCTCAATGTGCCTTCTACACATTTGACTTTTGACTCAACCCTCCTTTTCAGTATGAACACCTGCAAACCATTGATTATATATTAGATCAATAAGATAGAGACACTTTTCACTAGTGCATTTAATCATAGGTATCTTTGATAATTTGAATTCATGTGCACCATTGGATCAGGATCTAGATGATGAATGTTCACTATTAGATCTACTAATTAGTGACCTCAATTTTAGAAGAAGTTAAACTTGACGGTCTCTATCCCATCACTGTCTACAAGAGAAACTTTTAAGGTTTATAACTTGATCTAGAAAACACTTCAAGATTCCAAATTTTTAGGGAACTTTCTTGGCACTATAGACAATAACTCCATAAAATCCTTTGACCTTAGTTGACTTTTTAAGACCCTATATTAAATTCACAAACTTGTTGGTTCATTCATATCTTCATGATGTATAGTGACATTTTGGCTTCTCTTAAGCTATAATAAGCATCTTTCACATTCCAAATGATCAAGTGACATAATAGAGCTTCACCATGAATCTATGGATCCCTCACAACTTCTTATTTGCCATTATAGACCTAAAAATATGCCATATCTCTCCAAACCATCAATTTGATCACTATTTCATTAATTCATTAGTAAAACTTTCTCTCTTTGACATCAATGAAAACCAAACATTAATGACCATGCTCAACAATCTCCCCCTTTGTTGTTAATGGAAAAACACCCTCAAAATGACTTCTTACTTATTTGAATTGAGATCCTTCATTCTGACCTTTCTCCCCCTTTGAAATTAATGATAAAAGGTCTCTTCTTCATCATGATAACAAACATTCATCAAAATTATGTATGCATTCAAATACTAATAATATGCTCAAGATACTTACATACTTTCAGGCATATGAAACAATTTATTCCCCTTTGAAATGAACCAATCTAAAGTTAAACTTCTATGATTTTTGGACTTGACATACTACTCAAAAATCTTATAAAGATCCCCCTAACATCAAGCTCCATCTCAGGTCATCTATTCTTTGATAAACACCAATCTTAACTTGTGATTTTTTTAGATCCTTAGACCTATCTACCTACAAAACTCATAAGATCTCTTTGCTTATGCATGAAGATTTAATACCTTGTTAGAATACATGACTTGGTTTGATCAAGTCATCATGTTAATGTTCTTGAAATTTAAAACTACTGTAGACATATTTACACCTATATCATGATAAAATCATCTTCACATATGTTCCCCCTTACATTATGCACATCTCTCCAAGCCATTTAATCTAGTTAGTTCCCCCTACCTATTTGTTCTCATATGATCCTTAGAGTAACAAGCAACTTAGCCAACATCAATATTTAATCTTTAAAATACAAACTCAAAACCTTGCTTATGACGAATTAGATCTAGTCATCTTCAGACTATTAAACCACTTCAAAGAAAACTCAACATATAAACATGTTCCTTAAATATATTATGAGGTCATTTTTATGGATACTTCTACAGACTCCTCTTTAAGAATATAAGAACCATGTGATGCTACAGGTCATTGATTATTATCAAAACTTCATGAATACCCTTACGCTATATACAACATGTCAACTCACTCTTGGAACAACACATTTGAGCTCTGCAAGCAACCACAACAGTCATCAAGCCTATATGGATTAGAACTTATCCAAAAACCCTTTACGAAAATATAGTCATACAAGTCTTTTGAGTATGGTATTCATAACAATAAATTTTTTTTCATAACCTATATTCTTTATGATTCTTCAAATGGGAACACATAAAAAGGTTTCCAAGCACTTAGTTATTCTCAAATCATTATATCTCTCAACTTTAGAACACTTCAAAATTATAAATCCTAAACACACCTTGAACATACTAAAATAAGATCAACACACCTTTCTTTGAAAATATAATATTTTGACAACTCACCATCCTTGATTAGACACCTAGAGACCTCCATTCCCTTCTTATGTATTTTGTATACACAACTTCATTTTTCACCAATTTACCAACTAGACCATCCTTGAGATTTGATCAAAACTTTGACTTTAGGATCATTGTTCTTGAAAAATATCTTATCATGTCCTTACACAATAAACAAACACATCTTCATGTGACCTTTATTGTCTTGCAATATCAACCAAAAATTAAATGGAATCCATCATGCTTCCTCTTTATGTTCAGTGTCTCCTTGAAGCTTAGATAGAGACACCCGAACCTATAAAGTCCTAAAATAATGTGAAACTAAGAGTTACCCACAACTCCTCATATTCATTCTACTTCATCATCTGATACTGATAATTCTTCTTTTTCTTCTTAGGCTTAAGAGAAGTAACATTCTCATCCACTATAATAATCTCTTTTTATTTTAAGAATGAATTGAAAATACATGGAGACACCAAATATTCATGACAAGCCTTTTTATCTAAAAGAAATAACCTCATCACTAATTATAAACAAATGGTGTTCTTTGCATGAAACTTACTCAATAACAAGAAGTTCTCTTGAATCCATACATACCACACAACTAGCCTCAATTATCACTTTGGTCTTTGATTTGATCTTGAATTGAATAGAATTTTGATTCTTCTTTTCTATCTAGATAGATGATACATTCTCTTGGCATTCCTAAACCTTTTTCATAATTTATTCCTTTTTTTCTTTAGCAGGTAGTCCACCTTGATCTTTTAGATCAATTAAATTATTTTTCTTAGTCTTCACTTCCTTAAGATTCCATACCAAGGATTGACCTTTCTTGAGCATACTAGGATGTCCATGCACCTTCTTATGATTTGATATATTTCTATTACAATATCTTGCAATATGACCAATTCGATGATAATATAATAAAATAATATCATTCATACCTTATACTTGATGAATATTATGGATCTCAAAAAACATACCATCTTGTCTCATAGGATCATTATGCTCAAGATTGACTATCTTAAGTCTCCATACCTAGGTTAGTCTTTTCTTATGCATTCTAGGGTAGAATTTGGAAATATATCCCATGTCATGATAACTATAATAGATTAAATTATCCATACCACTAGTTGACCAGCTACTCTTCCTTCTATAGTTTCTTACCTTATGACCAAACCTATGACAAACATAATAATGACCATTAAAAGATCTTTCATACCTCATAGTGCTTGGATACCTGATGGATATTTTATCATTGATCTTGGTGTTTGTATCCTTCTTTTTTTGAATTGACCTCTCTTTATATTTATCAATCTTGTTTACCTTGATAAAAAATTGCTCATGCTCATCCTTAAATTAATCTATCTTGGTTTTCAATTGAATGTTATCATCCTCTTTAGCTCTAATACTTGAACTTGCAGCCTCTAACTAAATTTTGAGATTTTAGTTGGTCTCCTTATCCATATTAGATTCTTTAACCATGCCATCCTTAAATCTACATGCTTGTTCTTCTATAATATTTATATAATCAAGATTATTTTCAGCTCATCATGCTCACCTTACTTTGAACTTAACTTGACACTAGTCTTTTATAGCTGAGTCTTGAGTTGTTTTCATTCTGCCTATTTTGAACTCAAATTAACCTTTAAAACTCTTAATTGATTCTCAAGAATTTTGATCTTCTATTTATAATTTTTTGATCTTGAGCTAGCCTTTAAGGATCCTAAAACTTTATTGAACTTGATGCATTCATTCTTAATAGCCTTAAATTTTGAGGTCATATGGTCTTCTTCTAAGCTTCTTCTTGATCATAATCTCTCATCTTACCACTGTATTTCTCAAGAAGTGCCTTGATCTGATTGAACTTTTATTAATATGATTTTAGAAATGCATAATTAACCTCTACTTAATGATTCAACTCTTGATTCTCTTTCTTCAATTGATTATACATATTATAACTTATATCACCTTCAAGTGGTTAAGCTTGTGATGAAGGTCCTTATTTGATACCAATTATTAGAGGTAAAATCACTAAGTGGGTGTAAATCAATGATGCATGATAATCCAATTCAATACCCAACTCTTAAACATTCAACATGCATCAACTTGATCAAGTAACATAAACATGAAAACACATACATCCAAAGCATACATAAGAGCATACATCACATGAACACATCATATATTTGGGAAACCATCTTGGGGGATAAAAACCACTAAAACATATAATATGGAATACAATCCTATAAAAAAAGATCCAACATTTAGACCAATGCCCAATGATCAAGGAACACCCATCACTTAGTTTAGTGAGACACCCATCCCATAAGGAGGACTCAACCCCCTAAGTAACCAAGAACCCACTCAACTACTTTGATCTCATTTCCACCTTTGCTTTGATGTCTTATTCACTTCATGATGAACTTTTATTACTTTCACTCTTTCCTTTTTTCACGCTCAAAAACTTACACACATAAGCAATGTATCCAAAACACCCTTATGGATTCCTCTTCACTTCTAAGCACATACATAATTAGAAAACCTAAAAAACTCTATCACAACATTATAAACATAACCTATAGGTCATGAACACACTCCTAAACCTTCTCATATATTCAATCCATTCTCTAAGCACACTCACTCATTCAGAATCTAGGGCTTACTCATTCAATCTGCCTCTTCTAGGCTTATTAGATCTAATGACTAATGTGTTCACATTCATCAACTTGATCAAATAAAACATGATTGATCCTATTTTCTCTCTAATTGTCCTCACTAACCTATAGCTTCTATTTCAAATTTCCCTTCAATCAATGTCACATTTTCTCTACTTTTCTTTCTCACATCCAAGTCTAGAAACCATTACCTTGGTCTCTACTATTTATAAAGTCTTCATGAATATCAATATCTAGGTCAGCCATAATACATGCCTTAAACCTTAAAACATATAACATGCTAACACATAGCTCAAATACATTATCACAAGTTAACCATAGCATCTATGGGTCATACTTAAGTAGCTACACCTTTCAATTAGGCCTTAGTAGTTCTTATAGGTCTTATGGAGACCTATTCACCCAATTAACACTCCATTGAATAGATTAAGCACAAACAATCAATTTTAATTATATGGTTCCAATCCATATTATCTATAAGACATCTTTAGGTGATTTCTCCCACAAACACACTCATCTGCTAAAGCACAAATTTATCAAACATTATTCTGTACATTTAATCACCATGAATGAACATACAGTCAACTTCCAAGCCTTTGTTGATACTTAATATGGATTGGTAAACCCTCCAAAATACACATAGATTATCCTCATTGACTATACAATACTTTATAATAGTTAGATAATTTTTAAACATCAAAATACTATAAATAACAACTCAATTATCATTATCATGTCAATTATATAACATTATAAAATACATAGTCAAATTTTGAGCTCAATATATTTGACTATACAAACATTCAAATCTTCTAACCATATTCACTAGATGCACCTTAAAGTCCTTTACAGCTTTGTTTTTAACTACATCAAGAAATTCATTTTGGATCAAAAGATATAATCTAAAAAATAAGCACTAGTTTTATTCACAAATTTGAATATTTTAATTCCAATGGTCCCTAATCAAATGTTAAACATCAATCACCTTAACCTCATCTCATTCTTCTTATTAATAATGGATAAATATGCACCATTAATATCCTCTAAGTAGTTTGATATTTATCATGAAATGCTTACCATTGATCTTAGATAAGATCTCTTATGATTATGCCACTTGGTAGCTCATATTCATTCTAAACATTTGAATTTTGACTTGCCCTACATCATTGATCTATGTCAGTATGAATTTCCGTGCGTGCGTGCGTGCGTGTGTGCATGCATGCGTGCGTGCGTGCGTGCGTGCGTGCGTGCGTGCGTGCGTGCGTGTGTGTGTGTGTGTGTGTGTGTGTGTGTGTGTGTGTGTGTGTGTGTGTGTGTGTGTGTGTGTGTGTGTGTGTGTGTGTGTGTGTGTGTGTGTGTGTGTGTGTGTGTGTGTGTGTGTGTGTGTGTGTGTGTGTGTGTGTGTGTGTGTGTGTGTGTGTGTGTGTGTGTGTGTGTGTGTGTGTGTGTGTGTATTAGTCTTATATACATCATATCATTTGATTAGTTTATACAATGGATACATTAATTACAATATATTTTTATCCCAAAGTAGTGACATATATTGAGAGCATGATATCATCCCATGTATATTATACTCAAATAAAGATAGGTATGATTATTGATCCTTGCATGAGCATATCATTATATCACATTTGAGAGTTACATACATTTATTATAGATATTCACATGATCATATTTTCATATCACATTTGACATTTACATACATTGCATGTTGAGACTCACACTAGCATATCATTATTTCACATTTAAGAGTTACATACATTGACTAATGAGATTAACATGAGAATATCATCATACTCATTTATTTTGACTCTTGAATAATTACTATCTTTCCTATGCAATTATATATGGCATGACATGATTATTAATAGTCATACATTAAGAGATACCTTGGGGAATCCTAGTTTCCATATGTACTATCATATTATATGAGATATTATACCCTAATTAGTTTCAAAATGAAAAAATAGGTCATATCACCAAAAGTAATTTGGGTTGGGAAAAATAGTTATTTCTTGACAAGACTCACAATTAGGCATATAATTTATCATTTATAAGCATATATTCTAAGATATTGATGCTTCAGATATATTATTTTCCTAATAAATGGTGTATTTTAATTTTAATTATTAAGACAATTTATTTTAGTCATATATTCACATCCTTCACTTCAAAATGAAATCACATATACACAAAAACGTTTCATATCATGAGCATTATTACCATATCACCATAGTCATGAAGGTTGTTAATGAATGGCCCTTAGAAATAACTTTATATACTCTATTACCAAGAATTATATTAGGAACTATAAACTCCCAATAAAATATTTGCTATGTTTAAACATTTTTTGGAAGTTTAATATGCAATTTATGGAAACCTAGAGACTCATAGGGAAGTGTTAATTTTGAATCAGTGTTCATTAAAAGTCTAATACCAAAATAAGTTTGTTACATGATTTGGGGAAAATACCAAAAGGTGTATATGTTCCTATGATATTTTTTAAATTAAAATTTGCACAAATATTTACCATGAGTAGTAACTAATTAATGGTAATTTAACATTATTGATAGGTAAAGTAGATTTTATAAATAGTAGTATCTATGGACACATGACAAAAAAATTTTGCTTCCTCTTATTAAAGTAAGTCAAATTATGTTCCTAGAATTATGTATCATTTTAGTTTATCATACACATGCATCACCTCATACACACATCAAATTAGGGTCATTATATATGAATTTAATTTTATTACAATAATTAATGTAATAATGCTTTTGATACTTATTTATGTATATGGGTCATCATCTTGATTTATGGGTTAACTAGTGCTTGTCTATGTATATTTTCCACTTTGTGAGATCCCATGGTCCTCTCTATTCTTATATTTTTAATTATATTATTTTATCCTTTTGTTCATGGGAAATTTTCTCTATATTCTCTCTCTTACATTGTTATTTATTTTTGAGAATAAATGTAGGATCTATGAGTTCTCCTTGGGTAAAATCATACAACCAAAACATCTAAATATTTTTGGTACTAGAATTTTAACATATCAGAGGGTGAAAAATAGAGAATTGAATAATCCCTAAAGAACACAATCCTTACAAATATATGTAAGTCAAACTTGGTAGTATTAATAAAACTATGCCAATGAGATGTAGAAGGATTGGTGAAATGGTTTGGTTGTGCCAAACCCCACCCAAGTTTGATTCTTAGAGGGTGTTTATAGGTTGGATGTGGCCATTCACTCAATGGTTTCAATGTTATCAAAGTATTAATGTTTCTATAGTTATCTTGGCGACTAGGAAGATAGTTTCAAAGTGTTTTTAAGTTATAAGAATAAAATGTGTAGTATGTAGTCAAACTACACACTGATTAAAAAAATACAAGTGAACCCACTTACAATCCATCCATTGATATAAAATAAAACACCACTTACCTAGAATAATGGAAGATGATAGCTGAGTCTTTTATTTCCAATCTTGTCCCACAAACAACTCTTTTTATCCTCCACATTTCTAATTATTTCTTTCCAATATGTGTCCTCTTCTTATCCCCAAATTCCTCCATTTTGTAATTGAATTTATAAAACCCTAATTTTTACTGTAGTTCCTGTTAATATTGAAAATAAATGCGGCTCTCCATTTAACATATTTTCAGATTTTAGGTTTTGTGTATATATATATATATATATATATATATATATAATATATATATATATATATATATATATATATATATATATATATATATATATATATATAATACCACAGTTTAACATTGTGTGTTTGTGTGTGTTATTTATGTGGTCAATATAATAATAGGGTATTTAAGTTGGAAACAAATAGTTCAATGTTAAAATGTGGTATTTTATTCTTATAATATTTATTATTAATTATTTATTTTTGATACAATATTTTTATTAGTTACAATCTTTAATTTTATTCTCTAATTATATGTTTAATTTATATAATCATTGAGGAAGATCTAATAATAAAATAATATCCTACAAGATATGATAGTAGTGATGAATTTATCAAATAAGACCTTATATTTTAATAATCCCACACTTTGAAGATAGGAAGAGTTCTAGTTTAGATGATGCTCACCATGGATGTTTGACTAGATAGTTCTAGAGTTTGTTAAATTTTAAGTCTGTGGAGGTGGAATTATAAACTCATGATCTCCATATTTACAAAGGTTATGAGGTATCTTGATGGAGTTATATCTAGTCTAATAAAAAAATTCAATAAGAATCTTGTATAAAATATGTGGTTTTGATGTTTTAGTTTCTTCAATTAGTTTTTTTTTTTTTTTTTTAAAGCCTTATATTAGGTTTGTTAAATTAAAAGGATTAAATCTTGTATTAAATAATTTTTGAAGTGTGGTTCTTATTCCCAAGTTCACAATATGGGTGGGAATGTTAGGATAATTTTAGTTCATTACCACATCATTATAGTTTGTGATGAGTTTTAGTTTTCTTTATTTCATGTCTTATTTTAAAAAATCACTAATTTATAATTAGGTGAGTGTTTTATGGGATTATTAAATTCTTAATAATATGATTTATCCCACTATATATGTGTGTACAAATTTATGAATAAAATAGAAATAAAGTTTATTTTTTAAAAATCTAAACAAATATTAGGCTTCACATGTTTTATACATTGTAGGCCTCTATTTTTTATCCTCTACCTCCTCTACTACATGTTCATATTATTTGGAATGTTTTAATCATAATACCTATAGTGGATGGTTTTATTATATATTCTATGTCACTTGTTTTTTAATATATATTATGATTCCTATTTTTAATCTAACATGTAAAACTATTTGCTCCATTTTTTTGAGTTTAGTATGGATTTTATAGGCTTAATGTGTTATCATTACTTTAATTGTATGCTCTACATTATTTTTATTGGATCCATAATCTATATGAAGAAAGCTAGTGATTGATTTCTTATTTTATTATTACCTACATTTACATGGTTTCTACAATTCATCTATTATGTCATACTATTGTTGTGATTAATTTATTATATATTTCCTATTAGGGCCATGATATGCACATGCTCACACACACACACACACACACACACACACACACACACACACACACACACACACACACACACACACACACACACACACACACACACACACAACAAGGTATGAATAATTATTTATTTTTAAGTGAGTGATATGTGTTGGTTATCCCACACATCCAAAATGGGGCATATGATTCATTTAATATACTTATATAGCAAGATGATTATTCAATATTGAAGTTTTCTAAATCTTTCTTCAAATCCCTATTTCTAGCCTTTAAATCATTCCAAATATCAAATTATTTAGAAATTTTTAATTTTTAATTTTTGAGTCTAATTCTCATTTAAATTACAAGGAGATAGGTTTTTTATATTTTTTAGGTTGTATTAACTTAAATATATGATATGATATCCTCTCTCCTTATCTTTAAATTTAGTTCACTTTAATAACTAGTATTAACTTCCAAAATTTATTTTTAACTATATTTTCTTCTTCAAAAGATTCTCATCCTATTCCATAATATTCTTATCCTTCCCTTAACACCTTTATGAGAGGGATCTATATTCTTATTCTTACCTTCGTATAGTGAAGTTTTTTGGGAAAAATATTATTTTCATCTATTAAAGTAATTTTCTAGCTCCACTTTTTTTCTATTTTGGGGTTATTTTCTAACCACTCCACCTAATTTTAAAGATTATTCAATATTGAAGTTTTCTAAATCTTTCTTCAAATCCCTATTTCTAGCATTTAAATCATTCTAAATATCAAATTATTTAGAAATTTTTAATTTTTAATTTTTATTTTTGAGTCTAACTTAAATATTTTAGTACTAAGGGCTATGGTAAATTCCATATTTTCCAAAAGATTCTCATTATTCTAGAATATTATTATCCTTCCCTTAACACCTTTATGAGAGGGATCTATATTCTTATTCTTACCTTCAATTTAAGTTTAACTTTTTTCATATTAGATAAACTTCAATCTCTTTACCTTCTCTTCAATAATGAATTGAATGGAAATAATCTTTATAAGGATCATTATTCATCTCATAATAAGCCTCAACCAAGGTTTCAATAATATCCCCACTATTATCCTCAATATTTTCCATCTTCTCCCTAGCTTCTCCCCACTATCCTCCTCAACAAGATAAACAAATTTATTTCATATAGGTTCCCCTTTATTAAGAATATGTAAAATTATACCCTAATGAATTATATCACTAAAATAATTTTCTTATAATGAGGTTAAAAATTTATCAATTGATCTTAACAATAAGTATTTCAAGCTAATTTTGTGTCCCTTAAAATTATTCATTAATAAAAAAGTGATGTAAATATAGGATGTGAAACTTAACCTTCGAAATTTAAATATTTAATTATTTAAAGAAAAATAGTGGGACATGTCATGAATAATTCCATATTTAGGTACCCTTTCTTCTTAGTATTTATGTCTTCATCCATCTTGAAATAGTCTTTTATTAGCTCCTACTTTTTATTCTTGTATTTATATGCCTTCATGCCTTCACAACTCATGCCTAATACTTCACCTATCACCTATTCAAAAATATTTATGTAATTTCATCTCATTAGAATAATTATATAATTAAAACCCATGGAAAATATTTTGAAACCACATCATCATAGATGATAACCCTTAACATGAAGACTGCCAATCCCCCTTTCACTAACATCTAATGTACCAATGGATTGTCATTGAACTCCACACAATAAATTTGATATTTTATTCCATGGTTTCCACACATGTATATAAATATTTCCTATTTTGTATTATGTCTATAAATAAAATAGTAATTTACACTAATTATCCCATAATTCAAAGAAACCACTAATTTAGTGATTGAATGAATGTTCCCTCACTTCACACACTTCAAACAATCAAAAAATGCTTTGCAATGAATGAAACCATCATTAAAATTGTTAAAAAAAAGACCAAATATTAAAATTAATTAGTATCTATAATTTTGACAAGCCCTTTCCTAAGTCTTAGAGATTTATCCTTATAATAAATTATTAATTACATTATTTTTATAAGTAATCAGTTAGTCTTTTGGAAAAAGATGCAATCTGAGTTATTAACACCAAGAGTCACCAACCCATCTACCACGATATTACCCTATATATTTATTGTCAATTTAAACATATTTGATATGATTTAACAAAAATCTGGCATCCTCAATTTCTTATTGAATGGACCAAGATGGTTTAGATTTCCCTGAGATAAAATGTAAGATGTTCAAGGAGTCCCCTTTAGGTCAATGATAATACCATCATTTAATTTATATTTATTAAAAACCTATGGATTTAATTTTTCCCCCTTGATATGACCCCTAATTCTCCTAAAATATCAAAATTAACATTTAAGGTTTCATGGTCAACCTACCAAGATTGAACCCTTCGATACGAGTCATGTGCTTTTAGGCTCCCTTGTAATAACCTTGCTAGGTTAGACAAAGAAATACATGAACAAATTTTTGTTTATTAAATACATATACCAAATATATATCAAACCATAAGAATATATAGTGACCAAAACAATTACACAAGGTTATAGTAGCAACAATAAGTAATACACTACATAATGTTGATCTCTAAGATCATGAGAGAGAGACAACTCAATATAGAAAGTAATTATAGCATTTTAAACTCAAATTATTCAAATACATAATCAATCCTATCAATGTGCATAGATGTATAATTAAAAATCTTCATGACAATTTATAATAACAAGTAAAATCTAATATGATGTACAAATAAGATACTTGGCTACTCTAAAGCACATTTCCTAAACTCCAAGTATTTATGGCAATATCAAATGTCATCTCAATATTAGTACTATTGTTGGGAGGGATAGCATCATCTATGTACTTTACCACACCAAACATGGACAAAATATCCCCCATACTAATTCCATCAGGATATGGCCCTCCCTTCATAGATGAGTAGATAGTGATAGCATGGTAATCTAGAGAGACTAAAAAGTACATGTGTGTTGTATGATTCTAAACTAAACATGTAGTGTATCATATAAATCCATTATATTTCAATATATATTACAAACATGTGAATCATACTCATAAAATTATAATGTCTCACTATACATACTTTTATCCAAAGTTTTATAAATAATAAATGATAATGATCTAGATCAATCAATTTCATACACACCACTTGATCAGACTACCTTCATCTAGCATTACAATGCTAGTAATCCAATGAAGTACATCTTATTGGGTGAATATTTTGTCACAAACTGACTAATATAAAAATAGGTTCATCAACCATAGCATAAGGATATTTATACAACAAAATGGATGTGGTGACCATAGCCAGATTGGGACAAATCTCTCCTCTCAGCAAGGGGAGGTTCCCTATAAACTATAGTATATATATAAGCTGAAAATAGACATAGGGGTGAAATCATACCATAAATCTCTCTTCATTTAGAGATTATGTTCATATAATAGAGGATAATTCTAGTGTAATTACTGAAAGGCACTTCTCTTCTTTCAGAAGTGATATTCAACCAACAACAAGATTCTTCCTAGGAAGTAACAAAAACCACAATAAACCAACAAAAGCACAAAGTCTTTCATTGTCTCTCCTAATAATTAGGACAAAGGAACATACAAGGATTAAGTGTAGCTCAAATTCTTCACCTAAAAATACAATAGAGTAAAATATTACAAAGGATAAAAAGAGCTCAAAGTCTGTCTAGTATCCGTTACACAAAACACAGACTGAAGACACTTATGGCAGCACAAAGTCTCCCAAAGTTTGTCTTTAGGACATATTCTAGCTTATTTTCACTTATTCTACTTATTTTATTAAATTGACAAGAATGTATTTAGGAAATAGACATAAGAATAATTTACTAGATGACACAAGCTTATTCCAACACAAAGTTTGAAAGGTTGCTTACTTTCTCATTCATTCAATAAAATATGATTAATAGTCTAAGCTTAAAGTCTCAATAATTCATTTCAATTTGGGTAGATATTCACTTATGATAATAGAGAGATCTCCTTTATACAAAAAGAGATATTACAATATATAACATTACAAGAAAGACATGGGTGCTTCTTTTCATGAAAATGGCCCATGCTGAATTGAATGCATTGAATATCTATGAAAGGCCTATGCTAGAATAGGTCATCAACCTTGAATTTGGAATTTTGAATCATCTCAAATGTCTCCTCCTAAGCATGGGTTGTCTAGTATTCTTTATGACTCTTACACGTCTATCTATTCACCTTTACTTAATGCAAAAAAATAGGCCACACCTTTGAATGTTTGTGTTCTATGATGTCCACCTAGTGGACTGTTCCACCAACTAAAAATAACTCTCCTATAGATATTAATATATTTATTATATTTATTCTCTCTTTCCTTGCCACATTTTGTCTTTCCTTGGCAATCTGAGCTCTCAAGGCTATATTCTTGCTTTCAACTATTTTTTCAGCTCCTTTTTGGGCTAGTCATTGAGCTTGTTCTCAGGCCTTTTGAAAATCAATGGTTATTCCATCACCTTGAAATTGACATCCATGGGTACATAATTGACCACCTTGAACCTATTTAAACCTTAAACCTTGAACTCTTTTGGTTCAAAGGTTCAATGGTTCAATGGTTCAACGGTTCATCGATTCAATGTTTTGTAAAGGGCCACGCTCGCTCTCTTCTTCTTCTTTGGTTGAACCATTTCTTTAAACTATTTTATAGAATCTTCTGCTTCATCCATTTTTTCAAAGCTTCTATTTAAACTTTGAATTCTTTGTACCCTTTAAACTTTTGAACCATTTTGGTTCAAGGTTCAACGGTTCAACAATTCATTCTATTTCTTTGAATCCTTTAAAGCTTCAAACTCTCTAGATCCTTTCTTTTTCTAAGTCCATCAAACTCTTTGAACTTTTTGAACGTTTGAACTCTTTTTGGTTCAAGGTCCAATGGTTTAATCTTCACTCTTCAAATCATTTGATTCTCTAAGTCTTTTTGAACTTGTTAAACCTATTGAACCTGTTAAACCTTTGAACTTTTGAACCTTTCAAAGTTCAAGGTTCAATAATTAAATGATTCAATGTTAAATATTTAAATCCTTCTTTTATTTAAGTCCACTAAAGTCATTGAACCTTTGAACTCATTGAACCTTTGAACCTTTCAGAGGTGGGGTTTAATGGTTCAATGGTTCATTCCAATTGTTTGAAGCCCACCATTAAGTCTTTTGATTAAACCTTTGCATTGAACCATCCTCAAAACACTAAGGAAAAACCTTAAATGTTTTGAACTTCCTTTGAATAAATCCCACCTATTGAACCTGTGACTTCCTTAGCTAAAAAGGCTTGAATGTTTGAAAAACTTAAATGCTCAGAAAATTTTTGAGAAAGAAAAGAAAGAGTTTTGGTTTGCAGGACCAAAATGGTCAGTATGTTGTCCACAAAAGCAAGTGATGGATTTTGGGAAAACCAACTGGCTCTAGTTGAGGAACTTCCATCGATTAAAATTTTGAAACAATCAAAGGGAGTAGAATCTAGAATCTTAGTACCTTCATCTATGCCATTGGGCTATGGAGTCATGCTTACCCAAAATGAAAGGCACCAAAAAAAAATGCTAAAAACTAAATGAAAAACACAAAACAAATAAAGACTATACAAATGTATATATGTAAAACTAGACTTATCTGATACTTCAATGATTGAAGTGCTTTAGATGCTATCCACCATGAGGTAGAGTAAATGGCATTCCATCTTGATATCTTAGCAAAAAACTATTTTCACCATTTAAATGATGAATGGCAAATGGGCCTCTCCATAGGGAATCCAATTTTCCATACATTCCTTTTGGTTCTATCCTCTTATCCCATAATAAGACTTGATCTCCAATATAAAAGTCATGTATCCTTACTTTTTAGTCAAAGAATCTCTTTACTAGACTTTGATGCATAGTAATTCAGTCCACCACCATAGTTCTTTGCTCATTAAGTTCAGTCAAGCACATGATCCTCTTGTCGATGGAACTTTCAAAAGTTGAATCTTCCATTGCCTTTGCTAACTTTAATGCTGGTAATTCTAGGGTGATTGGTATCTCTGCATTGTGACCATATAGAAGTTTAAATGGGGACATACCAATTGCCCTCTTGGGTGTAATTCTATCTACCCATAAAGCATCAAATAATGCTTTATGCCAGGTTCTTTGATTGTCATCTACCAGCTTCCTGATAATGGTCACCAAGTTCTTATTACTTGATTCTGCTTGACCATTTCCTTGTGGATAATATTCAAAAGAGTGGGAGAGGATAATCCCATTATAGTATCAGAACTAGGTAATCTCATGAGAAGAGAAATAGGCTGCATTATCTGTTACAATCTTGGTTAGGACTCCAAACCTAGAATTGATGTTTTTCTTGAGGAAATTACATACTACTTCTAAATTATCATGCTTGACTAGAATGGTTTCCACCCACTTGGTAAATTAGTCTATAGCTATAAGGACATAATCATGTCTAGCACTTGAGGATGGATTTATAGCACTAATAAAATCAATTCCCCATTATTGAAATATCTCTTCTATTACCATAGGCTTGAGAGGTAACACAACCAACTTAGGTTTACCAATGAACTATTGACATAACTCACATCTATGCACCCAAGAATATGAATCTTAAAATATAGTAGGCCAATAGTACTTGGCTCATAGAATCTTATGGGTAATCATAGGCAGAGAAAAATGTCCTCCACAAGCCAAATTGTGGAAGGACTCCAAAAGTTTATTCTATTTTGCTTTATCCACGTAGTGAAGGAATACCCCATCAAGGTTCCTCTTATATAGACCATTGTCCCAAAAGACAAAATTGGTAGCTTTCAACTTAACAGTCCTCTTTTTTTTACAAGATAGGTGAGCAAGACACTTACCATAGGTAAGGAAATGAGCAATATTTAAATACCACTCATTCATAGTGGTGACAAAAAGAACTATTGGCATGTCTTAAACTTCTATTTCTTTATGCTCTATTTTTTTGGTATGCTATCACCAATTAATTGGTAGAGGCCCCTTCCCCACACAAGCTTCATTGGTTTGATAACAAGATCAAACTCCTAGATTTTGGCAATCCAATTGCCCCTTTTGGTTCCAAACTCTTACTGAGTTAGTATGGACTTAACTGTTGTATCAAGAACCAAAATAATAGTGTGTGAGTTCAAGATGTAAAAATGAAAGTACTTTGCCACTTTTACCATAATATAAGCATGCTTCTCCATGTTTGAATACTTCATCTCATGAGCTTTGAGAGGACAACTCATGAAAGATATGGGAGATTCCACACCTTATTTGTTCTGTTGAACCAAGATGGCTAAAAGTGTGTGTTCAAAAGCATAGCCATACATCATGAAGTTTTTAGCGTAATCAGGAAAAACTAGAATTGGGGCATAGGCAATAGCTTCCTTGATGTCTTGAAATTATGACTTTCCTTCTTCACTCCAACTGAAAATGGCTTTGCCCTTCATCATATTGATGATGTGGTGAGTCTTCTCTACAAATTTAGGAAAGAACCTTCACAGAAAATTCACCTTTCTAAAGAAAGAGTGGACTATGGTCTTACTGGTAGGAAGAGTAAGCTCTTGAATTGATTTGAACCTTTTTGGGTTGATCTTTATGCCTTCTTGGGACATAGTGTGACCAAAAAGTTTCCCTTCAGTCACCCCAAAAATTGATTTCTTGGGATTAAGAGAAATACTAGTCTATCTACATCATTCCATCACTTGTAGTTGATGCACATGATCAAGATGATGCTTAGAAAAGACTGTTAAGTCATCAAGGTATACCAAAATGAACTTACCCATTTCATTTTTGAAAGTAAGATCCATCACTCTTTAGAAGGTGGCACCAACATTGATCAAGATAAAAGGCATTATATGATATGCAAAGGTGCCCCAAGGTATTGTGAAAGTGGTCTTATACTTGTCTACTTCACCAACTTCTACTTAATTATATCCTGAAAAACCATCCAGCATTGATAACATCTTAGCACCAATCACTATTTGTAGCATCTGATCTATGATGGGTAGGGGATAGTTGTCTTTTAAAGATGACTGATTCAGATTTTTGAAATCAACACATAGGTGAATTTATCCATTCTTCTTTCTCATAGGGACTATGTTTGTAATTCAGGTGGAATGATGGATTGGGAAAATAATCCTTGTATTCAACATTTTCTCTATCTCAGACAAAATCATGCCTAATATCTTGGGGTTGTAATACCTTTGTTTTTGATTGTGAGGTAATGAGCCAACTTTGAGAGGAATTTTGTGCTAGATTTCTTCAAGTCTGAGTGGTTTCATATCATCATATGAGTATGTCAAAACATCAATGTAATGGTGAAGTAGAGTGATAAATTGAGTTTTTTATCAAGGGTACAACAATTCCCAACTTTGATCATTTTTGGATTGTCTTATGTACTCAAATTTATTTGATCAAAATCTTTGGAGGATTTTGAATCCATTTGCTATTCCTTGATAAACCTATCATGCTTGTCAAAATGTCTTTCAAGAGAAACTAATCCTTTGGGAATTTTATTCCCTTTGAGCTGAAATAACTCTTCATCAGCTTTTGAATCTATCTCTAGAGTGGATTCCCATGGTGGAGATTCATTGCCTTCAAATTGAAGCTTTTCAAATCTATCTATTTGTTCCAAAAAATTAATGATTTGGTTATCACCATTGAATACCTACCAATGGTCAGCATTATCAGGTACACATGGTCAAAAGAACAACTCAATAGTGTACCTATCTTCTTTGAAATATTGGTGAGGGACCAAGAGAGTTGCAGAGATAGCCAATGCATCTGCACAACTATTGAATTCTCTAGGCATGGTAGAAATACTGAAAGCATCAAATATTTTAATGCAGTCCCACACTAAATTGTGATAATGCCACAATCTTTCATTCTTGGTTTGATATAGGTTCCTCACCTGATAAACCACTAGGTCAACATCTCCTTTAGCATGAAGGATTTTAACACCTTTATCTTGAGTAGCCTTTAATCCAAGAAGTAGTGATTCATACTCAATAGTGTTGTTAGTGTTGTTGAATTGCAACCTATATGCATAGGATAAAATATCTCCTTGAGGAGATATTAAAAATACTCTAGCTCCATAACTGGTAGAATAGTTACTGCCATCAAATTCTAGAATCCAAACATCATTAGAATTTGATCTTCTTTCAAATTTTTATTTATCAAGAAGGGAAGATCCCTTTTCATGTGTACCATGCCCTAATAATTCTTATAATGTCTTATTTGAATTTTTTGGATTGTCACATAGTAAGCTTTCATCTATTGAAATAGGAACATCCTCAGTAGACAAAAAGTAATTTCCCATTCCCAAAGACTCAAATAGAATTTGAGCTTCAGGGGCTGACGTTTGGGTGACAATGTGCTTCAATTCCTTCTTAGGAAGTAGCCTTTACATGACACCTTTGATATAAATCCTCACCTCAGATAGGTTCATGCTCAATTCTCCACCAACGTCCTTGCAAAAAAATTTCCCAAGAAGAATCTTGTAGGAGGCTGGGACATCAACCACTAGGACTGTCATTTTAATCCTCTTATTTAGGAAAGCCACAAATGTAAATTGAGCATCTTTGATTTGTTCTAGTGAATGCACTTATATGTTCTCCATGGAGAAACATCACCCAAAGGTCTTAGTCAGTGTGATACAAAGAGATTCTACCACCTTGGTAGGCATGACATTGTCAGAAGCTCCTGAGTCTATAATCTAGTTATTCAGTTGATGACTGTTTATCAATAGGGAGACATAAAATGGTTTGTCTTTTTGGGGGCAGTTGGAGGAGTAATCACAATATTATTTTGGGCAAGTGTGTTCTTTGGGGGATCATAAGTTGCTTTCAAAATTTATTGTCTTGTAGGGATGGTCTTATTTTTGATGCATTGAACTAACCTATCCAACTGCTCAGGGTTGGATTGTAAGAATTCAAAATTAGACATTTGAATTTTGGTCTTCTTAGCATGGTCAATTATATCAAATGACTAAAATGAATTAGAAATAGAGGGAGGCAGTCCATCAATCTAGTTTTTTTTGGGTTTAGGACTTGTTTTTGAATTTGAGGTAGAAGGTGAATAATATTTGAGGTGTTTACTTTTTTAGTGATCATCAGGTCCTTTGATTGGAAAGGCATAGAATCTCCTCATTTATCAATTAAAATTTTTGATTGAGATTCTTCCCGTAATTTTCATTTATCCACTTATTGAGCTGACTAGTTTTGGGACCTAGTAAATACAATGTATGATCCATCAAACACTTCACCTTTACTTCTGGGTTCATCCTGGTAATTCAGGAAACCAATGTTGGAGTCACCAACTGATTCTTCTTGGCCTTCTACAAAGAGATCAATGTCATCTTTTTGGTTCAACTCAGGTTGAAAAGAAAAATCACATCTAGTTTCAAAATAATCAACTGCTAAGTTAGTTGGTGCTACTTCAATGGAAAGCTTTCCTAGTGGGGGAGGAAGGCAATTTGGTTGTCCTTGATTTCTAGTAGCATTGCCCTAATATGACTAGTTGGGAAACATCCTCCTTGGTATATCTCAATAAGAAGGAGGAGCAGACATCCCTTGTGCCATTTGTTTTTTGAGAGCTAGCAATTCATTTGTTAGCTTTTACACCATAGGATCAGTGGTGCATGTAGAAGAATATTCAGAAGATGACGAATCTTTACTTTTATTAGGATTTATTCTTATCTTTCCTGCCAAGATAAGATCATCTTCAACCTTAGTGGCTAAAATCTAAGCTATAGCAAGGTCTATGTGGCTAGCTTGCCCCAATAGGAAACTCACTTTAGGAAGCTGAGAATTGATGAAGAAGCATTTGAGATTATTAGAAGTTAGTTGAGTAATTATGGGAATCCTATTCCTCAGCATGTCAAATTTAGCAATGAAGTCTCTCATGGGTTCATAAGAGTCATTCTTCATTTGTGTAAGTGAGGTTAATAGGGCATGTTCATCTTCTACAAGTTTGAATATAGCCTCAAATTTGGCCTTGAGAGTGTTCTAGTTAGTCACTATTTGTGCTTGCAGATGATACAACCAATCTACAACAGTGCCTTACAATGTCTCCATAGATAGTCTAACTACAATGTCTTCATATTCAACACCTATTACACCATAGGCTATGCAAAATGCTGTTATATGTTCATCAAGATGAACCTTCCCATCACCATAGAACTTGGGGAAATTTTTCCTTGAGTTATAGGGTAGATCATGTAGAGGCGGGGTCAGATTCAAGGGACCAAAAGTACTACCCCAAGGGCCTTGAGATACCATGATATGGCTATTGAAAGGAGAGATAATAAATCTCTATGGGATATGTATGGACAAGGCTCTGCTAATAGAGGAAAGAGTAGCTTTGACTAGTATTGGGGATCTGATGTTTGTAGGAGGAAAACTCCTAGTTTGCTGAAGGTGAGATGGTGAAGGAAAAAGATCAAAATTACTTAGCTGCACCAACTCAAATATAGGGTCAACAATACCTTGAGCTCTCTAGCTTCGCGTGTATGGTGGATCTGCTAGAGTGTAAAATGAAAATGGAAAAGAATTGGAACTAGTTTAATTTGAAGCTTGAGGCTTCAAATTGCTTGTTCTTCCCCAACAAAGTCGCTAAAAATTGTTGGGTGAATATTTTGTCACCAGCTGACTGACAACAAAATAGGTGCATCAACCACAGCATAAGGAGATTTATACAGCAAAATAGGTGTGGTGACCATAGCCAAATTGGGATAAATCTCTCCTCTCAGCAAAGGGAGGTTCCCTATAAACTATAGTATATATATAAGCTAAAAATAGACATAGGGGTGAAATCATGCCATCCATCTCTCTTTTTTTAGAGATTATTTTTATAGAACAGAGGAGAATTATGATGTAATTAATGAAAGGCACTTCTCTTCTTTCATAAGTGATATTCAGCCAACAATGAGATTCTTCCTGGGTAGTAATAGAAACCACGAGAAACTAATGAAATCAAAAAGTCTTTCATTGTCTCTCCTACTGATTGGGATAAAGGAACATAGAAGGATTAAGTTCAGCTCAAATTCTACACCTAAAACTACAATAGAGTAAAGGATTATGAAGGAGAAAGAGAGCTCAAAGTCTCTCTAGTATCCTTTACAAAATACAGGCTGAAGACACTTATGGCAGCACAAAGTCTCCCACAGTTGGCTTTAGGACATCTTCTAGATTATTTCCACTTGTTCTTCTTGTTTGATTAAATAGACAAGAATGTATTTAGGAAATAGACATAAGAACAATTTCTTAGATGACACAAGCTTATTCCAACACAAAGTCTAAAAGGTCACTTGCTTTCTCATTCATTCAACAAAATATGATTAACAGTCTGAGATCAAAGTCTCAGGAATGCATTTCAATTTAGGTAGAGCTTTTATTCTAATAACATAGAGATCTCCTTTATACAAAATGAGAGATTACAATATATAGCATCATAAGAAAGACTTGGGCGCTTGTTTTCATGAAAATGGCCCATGTTGAATTGAATGCATTGAATATTTGTGAAAGGGCCATTTTATAACATGTCATCAAACTTGATTTTGGCATTCTAAATCATCTCAAATGTCTCCTCATAAGCATGGGTTGTCTGGTCTTCTTTATGACACTTACACGATTGTCTATTCACCTTTACGTAATGAAAAAAATAGGCCACACCTTTGAATGTTTGTGTTCTCTGATGTCCACATGGTGGACTATTCCACCTAATGGAAAGAAATATCATATATATATACTTCTAGATTTCCTATAGTTCTTCTCTCTTTCTTTTCCATGTTTTGTCTTTCCTTGGCGATCTGAGCTCTCAGGGCTATCTTCTCACTTTCAGCTATTCTTTCAGCTCCTTTTTGGGCTAGCCATTCAGCTTATTCTTGAGCCTTTTAAAAATCAATGATTATTCCATCACCTTAAAATTAATGTCCATAGGGATGCCATTGGTTGCCTTGAACCTCTTTAAACCTTGAACCTTTAACTCTTTTGGTTTGAAGGTTTAATGGTTTAATGGTTCAACGGTTGGTCGATTCAATATTTTGTAAAGGGCCACATTCACTCCCTTCTTCTTCTTTAGTTGAACCATTTCTTTGAACCATTTTTTGGAATCTTCTACTTCATCCATTTACTTGAAGATTCCATTCAAAATTTAAATTCTTTGAACCCTTTGAACCATTTTGGTTCAAGGTTCAATAGTTCATTCTATTTCTTTGAATCCTTTGAAGCTTTGAACTCTTTGTATCCTTTCATTTTCTATGTCCATCAAAATCTTTGAACTTGTTGAACCTTTGAACTCTTTTTGGTTCAAGTTTCAATGGTTCAATATTCACTCTTTAAATCCTTTTATTCTCTAAGTCTTTTTGAACTTGTTGAACCTGTTGAACCTTTGAACTTTTGAACCTTTCAAAGTTCAAGGTTTAATGGTTCAACGATTCAATGTTAACTCTTTAAAGCCTTCTTTTCTGTAATTCCACTGAAGTCATTAAACCTTTGAACTCGTTGAACCTTTAAACCTTTTAGAGGTGGGGTTCAATGGTTCAATGGTTTAATGGTTCTAATTGTTTGAATCCCACCGTTAAGTCTTTTGATCAAACCTTTGCATTGAACCATCCTCAAAACACTAAGGAAAAGCCTTAAGTGTTTTGAACTTCCTTTAAAGAAATCCCACTTGTTGAACCTGCGACTTCCTTAGCTGAAAAGGCTTGAATTTTTAAAAAACTTAAATGCTCAGAACATTTTTGAGAAAGAAAAGAGAGAGTTTTAGTTCTGCAAGACCAAAATGGTCAGTAAGTTGTCCACAAGAGCAAGTGATGGATTTTGGGAACAACACATCTCACTCCTTACTCTTAATTATAAATTCTAATTGGTCAAATAAAATTTCAACCACAAGATTCATCAATTTACATCCTACTAGCAAATGCATTAAATGACACGATATACATATGAGTAATAACAAAATACATTTAGTTTGTTAAACATATACATGAATCTTTCATTATTTTCTATCCAATACTAGAAATAATGATTAAAAATATACCACCCAAGTAAACATAAATTTTTTTTATATAATTTAAATAATATAATTTGTTTCTAGTTATCTACACCTTATGGTAACCCATATTATCATAGTCTTTGTTCTAAGACTTTACTACTAGATATCCACAATCAATCATATAAAGTAGTCTCAAATACATAGAAACATAAGATTTATACATATAACTATAAATGTACACACACACACACACATATGTGTATGTACACACACACATATGTGTGTGTGTGTGTGTGTGTATGTATATATACATATATGTATATATATATATATATATATGTATGTATGTATGTATGTATATATATACATACATACATACATATATATATATATATATGTATGTATATATTTATATATATATCTGTGTGTGTGTGTGTGTGTGTGTATATATATATATATATATACATATACACATACACACACACATATATACACACACATACACATATATACATACATACATACATACATACATACATATATATATATATATATCTATATATATATGTGTGTGTATATATATATACACACATATATATACACATATATATACATACATACATATATATATATATATATATACACATATAAATATATATATATATACATATATCTATATATACATATACATACATATACATATATACATATACATACATATATATATATACACACACACACACACACACACACACACATGTATGTACACACACACACACACATATAGCAAACATACATTCCCACAAGGCATATATAACATATGATACACATATGTATAGTATAAATTCTCAAATGACATATATATACATAGGATATAATAACAAACATCTAGTTTTTCACAAGGCATAATAACATATGAATCTTTCATTATGTTAGTCTATCCAATACTAGAAATGACATGATTAAAAATATACCACCCAAGTAAACATAAAATTTAGTTTTTCAAACATATACATGAATATTTCATTATTTTCTATCCAACACCACAAACACATGATTAAAAACACACACACCCACACAAACACACACACACACACACATTTACACACACACACACACACGCACACACACATCATTCCCACAAGACATAATAACATATAAAAACAATGTTTGTTAAATGCATCACATGACATGATATACATAGGAGTAATAACAACATACATTTAGTTTATAAAACATATACATGAATCTTTCATTATTTTCTATCCAATACTAGAAATAATGATTATAAAATATACCACCCAAGCTAACATAAAATTTAGTTATACAATTTAAACAATATAATTTGTTTCCAGTTATCTATACCCTATGGTAACCCGTATTACCATAGTCTAGTGTTCTAAGACTTGACTACTAGATATCCATAATCAATCATACAAAGTAGACTCAAATACACAAAAACATAAGATTTATACATATAACTATAAAAATATATATACATATATAATATAATACATACATATATATATATATATATATATATATATATATATATATATATATATATATATATATATATATATATATATATATATATATATATATATATATAATAAAGTAAACATCATTCCCAAAAAACATAATAACATATTAACACAATGTTTTTTAAATTTTCAAAGTTTACATGTATGCATACACAAGTCTACCAATTGTAAAAACACATGATATCCACCGCAAATACTAGTATGTATCCAATATATAGATAAATGTAGATATGAGTTAGGTATAATAACTATAGTAAGTACCATTTGGGTAAAATATATCTATATACTATAGTACCCTATGATATCTCATACTATCATAGGTTCTCAACTACATTATAATACACAATCCAAATACATGATTTTCAAGACTCAAGTGATTTATAATAGTAATGATACAATAAATAGTTATACCACCTGATAAAACTTACCAAAGTATCAAAAAATATAGACATGCATCTTGAAGTGCCATTAAGCACTAAGTATAACAATACAATTTATACTTATTAACACACTCATAGTATGTAGTGCACACAAGTATCCCCTACTGAATACACATAAATAGAAATAATTCATATTATTATTAGTGAGTCATATAAACATATCCAAGGGTTATAACTTCCTGATTCTTAGGTAATTTAATAACTTATTCCAATTGTCTAAAGAGATATTGATAAAATATCCACATATAAGCATTTTCACATCCTAATGTGCTCTACATGAAGGTTTTCTAATGCTATGCCACTTCTAAGCCATGATTTAGTGTTCTAATCATAATTATAGGCATAGTAATAAAATCATGAAGTAGTTTTAAACACAAAGATCACACTCATTACAATAATAACCTTGAACATTATTTTTCCCAAAAACATAGGATATCTATTTTCATAATCAATTTATATTTAGAGGTTAATAAAAAATCATTTACTAAACAACTAAATCATTTCTTTTATTTTCTAGCTAATATTTCACTTGAGAATAATATCTAATTAATCCACCCCATTTATAATTATGTAATTAGTCATGAACATATAACTCAATACATTATCAAACTCTAGGTAATGGTTTTATATATAATAAATATTTAAAGGCTCTGAAAGGTTTTACTCACAATAGAGAGTAACTAAGTTCAACCATTCAATTCATAGGATTAAAACACTCTACATTTGACAATAACTATTTAATCAGTGAAGTTCTAGGAATGAGAATATTCCATAATTGTTTTATATCCTAAGTGATATATAGTATAGTTAAATATACATATCCAATTTAATATTATAAAATTACATATATATTCTAATAGAATATATATCTGAATATATGAACCATGTTTTGTACTAGGTTAATGACCAAACCCAATGGTAAAATAATTCTCAAATAAAGACAAATATTTACTAAGGTAAAAATTTTGGCAGATATATCATAATGAGCTATTTTTAACCTAACCCATGTTACCACATATATTAATAACTTGGTTAATATATATCCACCTTTATGTTCATTCACTATCACCATAGATTAGTTATTATATGTAATCCATTTTTGATATTGTGTATAATATTAAATATCCACATACACAAGTCTACCAACTGTAAAAACACATGCTATCCACCGTAAATACTAGTATGTATACAATATATAGACAAATGTAGATATGAGTTAGGTATAATAACTACAATAAATACCATCTGGGTACAATATATCTATATACTATAGTACCTTATGATATCTCCTACTATCATATGTTCCTAACTACATTATAATACACAATCCAAATACATGATTTTCAAGACTCAAGTGATTTATAATAGCAATCATACAATAAATAGTTATACCACTTGATAAAGCTTACAAAAGTATCACAAAATATAGATGTGCATCTTGAAGTGCCATTAAGCACTAAGTATAACAATAAATTTATACTTATTAACACACTCATAGTATGTAGTGCACACAAGTATCCCCTACTGAATACACATAAATAGAAATAATTCATATTATTATTAGTGAGTCATATAAACATATCCAAGGGTTATAGCTTCCTAATTCTTAGGTAATTTAATAACTTATTCCAATTGTCTAAAGAGATACTGATAAAATCTCCACATACAAGCATTTTCACATCCTAATGTGCTCTACATGAAGGTATTCTAATGCTATGATACTTCTAAGCCATGATTTAGTGTTCTAATCATAATTACTAGGCATAGTAATCAAATCATGAAGTAGTTTTAAACACAAAGATCACACTCATTACAATAATAACCTTGAACATTATTTTTCCCAAAAACATAAGATATCTATTTTCATAATTAGTTTATATTTGGAGGTTAATAAACAATCATTTACTAAAAAACTAAATCATTTATTTTATTTTATAGCTAATATTTCACTTGAGAATAATATCTAAGTAATCCACCCCATTTATAATTATGTAATTAGTCATGAACATATAACTCAATACATTATCAAACTCTAGGTAATGGTTTTATATATAAAAATATTTAAAGGCTCTGAAAGGTTTTACTCACAATAGAGAGTAGCTAAGTTCAACCATTCAATTCATAGGATTAAACCACTCTACATTTGATAATAACTATTTAATTAGTCAAGTTCTAGGAATCATAATATTCCATAATTATTTTATATCCTAAGTGATATATAGTATAGTTAAATATACATATCCAATTTAATATTATAAAATTACATATATATTCTAATAGAATATATATCTGAATATATGAACCATGTTTTGTACTAGGTTAATGACCAAACCCAATGGTAAAATAATTCTCAAATAAAGACAAATATTTACTAAGGTAAAAATTTTGGTAGATATATCATAATGAGCTATTTTTAACCTAACCCGTGTTACCACATATATTAATAACTTGGTTAATATATATCCACCTTTATGTTCATCCACTATCACCATAGATTAGTTATTATATGTAATCCATTTTTAATATTGTGTACAATATTAAATATCCAATTTTATATTATAATATTGCATAACCAAATGCTACCCAAAGTATTGAATATATATTGAATTCTTTTTGGTTACATATATATTCCATTTAAAAACATATGAGATGCCAAAGTAGATCTATTTATTTATTTTACTCAAATTTTTATTAAATAATTTATTGGTATGTTACTAGAATATACTATTGTTTATGTTACATTTCCCCACCAAGTCATGAAAATTTTGATATTTATATTCTTATACATGGAATGCCTAGATTCATTCTGAGTTCATTCAAATAATTATGTCAATGGTATGGAGTGAATAATGTTGAGGGTCAAACATTATATATATATATATACATATATATACACACATATACATATATATATATATATATATATATACATATATATATATGTATATATATATATAGATAGATATCATCCACTTCTAAAATAGATGTCACTACATGTTTTGGGGCTATAGGTTTATTTTTATTACATACATAACCATACATACATAACCATACATAAATGTGGGTCTCCTATCTACCCTTCCCATATAATATCATAGTATAGGTAAATATAAAATATGCAATGACCATACATATAAATATATATATACATACATGACATACATATGATATATATAGTTACATACATACATAGATATGATATGTATAAATGTATAGATATATAAACGTGACAGTGGCATACATACATCCTAGAAAGAAACATGACCTACAGTACATATGCATATATATATATATATATATATATATATATATATATAGTAAGGTAAAATAAAATATGCAATGACCAACATATAAAATAAATGTGACTGACATAATTTGGTGTAATAGGTTTACTTTCATTAGATATGATTGTTAAGTGCTAAAAAACTAAATGTGAAGTGGCCTTCATACTCCTAGAAAGAAATTCATGACCTAAGGTACATATGCATTATATATATGCATATGACCATATATATAATATATATATATGATGATATATATATGTACTTAGGTCATGTTTCTTTCTAGGAGTATGAGCCACTTCGCGTTTGTTTCTTACATGTAAAAATCATATCTTGAAAGTGGCTTTATTCAATTATGTCATCAATTTATTTATATGTTGGTCATATATATATATATATATATATATATATATATATATATATATATATATATATATATATAAATGCATATTTGTAGTCTATTGAAAGTGTAGATGGGATTTTTGAGTTTGTTGAAATCCTTTACTAAAATGGATCATGGTTCTACTTGAGTTGAAACAACTCAGATGAAATGAATGGTGGTGATGTTGCTCTTGGGATGAGTTAAAAAAGTAAAGAACATAAATTAATATGGAAACAACATTAATGTTGTTAGATGAAAAGGCTACTATGTCATCTGTATAAGCATTGGTTATATAATTAAAAGGTATAAGATTATGTAATCATTGTATTTATTATTACAACCAAATTTATACATGTGATTACGTGGCATCATATAATGTTTTAAAACTCACATATAGTTCATAGACTAAGAATATATAATTTTGAGTGATTCCAATAGCAGGGTAGACATTACATTCTTAATATAAATTATGGTTTATAATTTAAAATGACCAATACCAGAATTTACTCATACTCAGATTTATTTGCAAAATTTATCTTGTTTAATTATTATAATCTTGATAACCTTATTGTAAGTTAAATCCTTAATTCAATGTATTCTTTGAATACATAAATGGATGTCTAAATATTTACAAATAATTCCATCATGACTACTAACAAGTGATTGATGTTTATAAGCAATATCTAATCTATGGAAACTTGCATGAATAGAATCTAAATCACACTATTTACTTGGCTACATATTTTGTAATACTTTCTTTTTCTACCTATTTTTTTTTCCTTTCCTTCTATTTTATACCACCTTATGCTTCCTATATCCTTCTCCTCCCTTCAAATATAGGTGCAACACTCTTTTAAATAGATATTTCCTTTTTTCTTTAATATTTTTATTTCACTCTCTATGTGTTTTTATTTTATTTATTTTTATGAATTATTACTTACTCTTTTTTTTAAATCATGTTTTATTTCCTTTACTACTTTATTTATTTATTTGCTTTACCTTTATTTATTAAATCATAGGAATTAATTAAAACTTTCCTAAAAATATAAATCTTTCATCTTTTCCATTTTATGGAAATTTCTAGATTTTCAAAGTTTTATTCCCTTTTATCTCAAATTTACCATTATTAGTATATTTATTAATTATCATTTCAAATTTTCATTATAGATTAATTATATGAATTAATCTAATAAGGCAAATCTCAAACATTTCTAGTCACATGCAAGATAATTTCACAAACCAAAGAAAGCAACACTCCAAAGTAATTAATAAATATACCATGAGAAATTAAATGCTTTTCTACCATGACTAACTATTGTGTGCATGTGTAGGGTTTTAATATCTCTATGTATACCTTCAATGTCTCCATCTACAACATCCTCTCCAGTTATTCTCTTCCTCTAGTATGTTTAATGGAATAATTTTCTTACATCCACTTCAAAACATGTAAGTCATTAGATCATTTCACATGATAAACATAAGCAATAATATAACTAAAATAACACATCAATATGATTAGAATTTAGATGCATACATAAAATAGTTCATAATAAATAATTATGTATTTAAATCTAACTAAGCAACATTTTATTATCTCAAAATAGCATCAATCTCAAGCGTTAGTCAAAAATATATCCAAATACAAATTTTTTAACTACAGATATCCATGGATAATCTAGCAAGTTTGTCTGATGAGGAATTAAGATGTAACATCCTTCCCCCCTAAAGATAGTCATCATCTCTGATGACTCTTATTTAAAAATAAGTTCTCAATTAAAAATATTTATTAATAAAGAAATAACATGATATAAAATGTTAAATTAAGAAAATAAATGGAAAATTACCTAAAGAATTCACTGAAGTTCCTCTAAGTTGCTTTATTACTAGAGTATCAGTCCCACAATACCTCACTCAATAACATCTTCTAGTTTAACAACCACTATTGTGAATATTACTTACTCTGACTAATTTAGTCATGACTACCCCAGGGTCTAGAATCATCAAGGCATGCCTATATATTATAGTTCTGACCACTTTTATTACCTTCAAGGGTCCCATATGTCTTAGTGAAAATTTTCACTAATTTTCTAAGAGGACACAATATTATTATAAAAGCTAAAATAAAGGACTAGGGAGAGTTTCAAAAAATCTTTCATCCCTCAACACATCTCTCTATCCTAGAAAGTGTTTTTTTCATCTCAAAAAAAGTAATTAGGAAATTTGGCAATAATAATGTGTATATGTTAATACTATCACTACTCCATGTAGCTACGAATAAGTATAACATGTCAATACTATCACTATTCCATAGAGCTCTTGAAAATTATGATGATGAATAGGAATGGTAAATATAAAGTATTAAAAAATCATGGAATACTCATCCATATGAAATCTCTATCTACCATATACATGCATATGGCCATATAACTAAATTTCATAATTTTTTCCTATCAAATCCTCGATTCAATAAGTCCATCTGCCGATCTAACTCAATACCAATAGTTCAAGTTAATGTGAGGCTAAGTAGGATACCATCCTATTGCTTATAACTCATGTTCCTAATTCACCACTCTTTTCTCAAGTCTCCACAACCTAATGATCTCTAAAATATGTACAATTCTTCAAAGAATCATATTTTTTTGTTATTATATCATAAAAAGTAAAGATGTGTGCTAAATTATTCTAGATGTATCTTTATACATACAAACAAAATCATATAGTCAATTTGTAATTGTATCAAGATACTACTAGCCACACATAACTAGTATCATATTTCATATCCTTAACTTGTAGAGTTATATTCATAGTTAAGAGAAATTAATGTTAAAATTAACATAACATACATAGTTCAAGAATCACACTATTCTTTCAACCTTCTAGGGAAATAAACAAAATAATATCCCTTACTTGCTCAACTAGCACACAACAAGTTAAAATTTTATTCCAACCTCTATATTGACAAGATGTTCCACATCTCCTATACCCTACTCGCTTTTAGTGAAAAGTGTAAAATTCCTCTTTAAAACAACATGCATTAATAAAAATATATTAGTATAAATCTATACAATGGTGAATAATATTATATTAATTATAATCAATTTATAATTATTAGTATAAAATTATATATATATATACATATATATATACATATATATATATATACATATATATATATATATACATATATATATATATTATACATATATATATATATATATACATATATATATATATAATATATAAAATAGGGTTTTCCACCTTATGTTGTTTAAAAATCACAACTTATATAAATTAGTGACTCTAAAGAGTCATAAGTGAAAAGTAGAAAGTTATCAAATCAAAAACTCCTATTTATCCTCCCAAGGTAAAAATAAAATATTGCAACTCAATGTTGCCCAAACACTACCTACTTAACCAATATTGTAAGTATGGTATCTCAATCTACTTCCATAATTAGGAGAGATATATTCCATCATAAATATGTATCCATACATCCATTATTTAAAACTTATCTTTTACCAAGAGTATAAAAATGTTCTTACAAATTTTCAAGGGAGAATAGTCAAACAAAATTAAAAAACAATTCCCATTTAAGAGAATACTAGAACAACATTAAGTATATACATATCCTTTCAGTAACATCATAATAATTTCAAAAGAGAATAAGATAATAATGACTCATCTCTAAACCAACTAAGAGGGATGACACCACATATATTAAGAGTGTAAATTCCATAAACAACTCATAATAGAAAGGAATTAAAAAGTAATATAGCTACACTCTACTAAGAATATTCTCCACCACCCTAGGTGGTATTAAAATAAAAATGGTCTTATAAGTTTTCCACTCCTAAGATTTATAAATATAGACATAAAATTAAATCATATAGATTTTAAATGAAAATCTTCCTAAGATTACTCATTAAATACAAGTGGTGAAAGTGACTTGAGAAGAAAAGGTTTAGTCACTCTCAAGGTGTTGGTTTTAAGTGATCAAACTATGGTAGAAAGCTTTTGTTCATAACTCATGAACTATGTTATATACCCATCTACCCAAACCTCAAATTCAACCATCACTAATGTGACACTCAATAACCAATTTCCTAAACAACTCAAAGGGATATGAGTGATCTTTGGGTATACACTAAATGTCCTACACACATTTCATGAATCTCACAAAACTCCAATCATAGTGTAATATGGCTCCACATTGAGACACCACAAGTCCAAATTCTAGTGCAATACTTCATGAAACTAGGTTCACATCGATGAAAAAAAGACATGAAGATTTTAATGCACTCATTAGTTCATAGAGTTTGACCCATAGCTCTGATACCACATGTAATAACCCCACTAGGTTAAATAAAGAAATATGTGAAAAAATAAATTGTTTATTAAATACATATACCAAATATAAATTACACCACAAGAATATATAGAAACCAAAAGAATTACACAAGGTTATAATAGCAATAATAAGTAATACATTACATAATGTTGATCTCCAAGATCATGAGAGAAAGCTAAATCAATATAGAAAGTAATTATAACATTTTAAACTCAACTTATTCAAATACATAATCACTCCTATAAATGTGCATTGAATTATAATTATAAATCTTCATGATAATTTATAATAAAAAGTACAATATAATATGACTTACAACTAAGATACTTGGTTACTCTAGAGCATAATTTCCAAACTTCAAGTATTTATGGCAATCTCAAGTGTCCTCTCAATAGTATTACTATTATGGGGAGGGAGAGAATCATTCGAGTGCTTCACCACACCAACCATAGACTAATGATCCCCTACTCTAATCTCATCAGGATATGGCCCTCCCTTCATAGATGAGTAGATAGTGATTACATGAGAATCTAAAGAAACTAGCAAGTACTTATGTGTTGTATGATTGTAACTTAAACATGCAGTGTATCATATGAATCTATTCTATTACAATATATCACACAAACATGTGAATCATACTTATAAAATGATCATGTCTCACTAAACATATTTTGGCCCAAATCTTTATAAATAATAAGTGATAATGATATAGATCAATTAATTTCATACACACCACTTGATCGAACTACCTTCATCTAACATTACAATGCTAATAATCCAGTGAAGCCTATCTCATTTCTTAATCCACATTAGCAATGGAAATTGGTAAAATACAAATTTAACCACAAGATTCATCAATTTACATTCTACTATCAAATGCATCACATGACATGTTATAAATATGAGTAATAGCAACATACATTTAGTCCATCAAACATATGCATGAATCTTTCCTTATTTTTTATTCCATACTAGAAATAATTATTAAAAATATACCACCTAGGTAAACATTAAATTTAGTTATAAAATTTAAATAATATAATCTATTTCCAATTATCTACACTCTGGCAAACCATATTACCATAGTCTAGTGTTCTAAGACTTCATTACTAGACATACACAATCAATCATATAAATTAGTCCCAAATACATGGAAACATAAGAGTTATACATATAACACACTCTCTCTCTCTCTCTCTCTCTCTCTCTCTCTCTCTCTCTCTCTCTCTCTCTCTCTCTCTCTCTCTCTCTCTCTGTGTGTGTGTGTGTGTGTGTGTGTGTGTGTGTGTGTGTGTGTGTGTGTGTGTGTGTGTGTGTGTGTGTGTGTGTGTGTGTGTGTGTGTGTGTGTGTGTGTGTGTGTGTGTGTGTGTGTGTGTAATAAAGCAAACATACCAACTATAAAAACACATGATCTATAGAGATAAATCCAGAAATGAGTTAGGTATAATAATTGTAGTAAGTGCAATTCAGGTACAATATATCTATATATTATAGTACCTTAAGATATCACATACTATCATAGGTTCCTAACTACATTAAAATACACAATAAAAACATCTAATTTTCAAGACTCAATTGATTTATAATAATAAGCATATAATAAATAATTGTACCGCCTGATAAAGCGTACTAAAGTATCACAACATATAGACATGCATATTGATGTGCCATTAAGTACTAAGCATAACAAGACATTTATACTTATTAACACACTCAATATGAAGTGCACATAAGTATCCCCTACTAAATACACATAAATAAAAATAATTCATATTATTATTAGTGATTCAAATAAACCTTTTATCCTATTGAATAATTTTATTTTATGAGATGAATCCAAGGGTTATATATTCCTAATTCTTATGTAATTTACTGACTTATTCCAATCATCTAAATAGCTACCGATAAAATCTCCACTTACAAGCACTTGCACATCCTAATGTGCTCCACATGAAGGTATTATAATGCTATGACACTTCTAAACCATAATTTAGTGTTCTAATCATAACTACTAGGCATATTAATCAAATCATGAATTAATTTTAAACACATAGATCATACTCAATATAATAATAACCTAGATCATTATTTTTCCCAAAAACACAAGATATCTAGTTTCATAATCAATTTATATTTGGGGGTTAATAATCAATTATTTGCTAAACAACTAAATCATTCCTTTCATTTTTCTGTCTAATATTTCACCTAAGAATAATAGATAAATAATCCACCCTATTTCTAATGATGTTAGCAGTCATGAACACATAAATCAATACATTATCAAACTCTAAGTAATGGTTTTTATATACTAAAGATTTAAAGGCTCCACAAGGTTTTACTCACAATAGAGAGTAGCTAAGTTTAACCATTAACTCGTAATATTAAACCACTCTACATTTAATAATAACTATTTAATTAGTCAAGTTCCATAAATTGGAATATTCCATAATCATTTTAAACTCAAGTGATATATATTGTATATTTAAATATACATATCCAATTTAATATTAACAAACTAAATATATATTGTAATGAAATATATATCTGAACATATGAACCATGTTTTTTACTAGGTTAATGACCAAACCTAATGGTAAAATAATTCTCAAATAAAGATGAATATTTACTAAGCTAAAACTTTTGGCGGATATATCATAATGAGCTATTGGTAACCTAACCCATGTTACCACATATATTAATAAGTTGGTTAATATATATCCAACATTCTGTTCATCCACTATCACCATATATTAGTTGTTATATGTAATCCATTTTTGATATTATGTAAAATATTAAATATCCAATTTTATATTATAATATTACATAACCAAATGTTAACCAAAGTATTGAATATATATTGAATTCTTTTTGGTTACATATATATTCCATTTAAAAACATTTAAGTTGTCAAATTGAATCTGCTAATTTATTTTACTCAAATTGTTATTAAATAATTCATTGGTATATTACCAGAATATATTATTGTTGGTGTTACATTCCCTCACCAAGTCGATAAAAAATGATATTTATATCCTTATACATGGAACACCTAGATTCATTTCAAGTTCATGCCAATACTTATTTGGAAGGTACAAAGTGAATGATGTTGAGGTTTAAACATTATATCAATACCAATATTTATCATCTACTTCTAAAATAGATGGCACTACATGTTTTGACACTATAGGTTTATTTTTCATTATAAATAACCAAATGCTAAACAAATAAATGTGGGACTCCCTCTACCCTTCCCATCAATTCACAATAAGGTAAAATCAAATATGCACTAGACAACATATAAAAAAACTTTGTGATGGAATCAAAGAAAGTCACTTTTAGGATATGATTGTTAAATGTAAGAAATAGATGTGAAGTAGCTTGTACTCCCAAAAAGAAACACAACCTCAGTACATATGCATTATATATATGTCCTATCTAGAAGAGGATATAAATGCATATTTTTAGTCTATTAAATGCACAAAGGGGCTTTCCTAGTTCATTGAAATCCTTAATTGAAATGGATTGCAATTTTTCTTGAGTTGAAATCACTAAGATAAAATAAATGGTGGTAGTGTTTCTCTTGGGCAAAGTTAAATAAAAGAAAATAACATAAATTGATGTGGAGATAATGTTAATGCTATTGGATTAAACGACATCTATGTCATCTACATAAGTGTTGGCTATACATATAAAAGGTATAAGAGTATGTAATCATTGTATTTAATATTACAATCAAATTGTTACATATAATTTCATGGCATCATATAGTTCATAGACTAATAATATAGAATTTAGATTGATGCCAATAGTGGGGTAGACATTACATCCCTAATAAAAATTATGGTTTATAATTTAAAATGACAAGTACTAGAATTTATTCATACCTAAATTTATTTGTAAAATTTATCTTATTTAATTATTTCAATCTTGGTAATTTAATTGTATGTTAAATCCTTAATTTAATGTATTCTTTGAATGCATAAAATAGATGTATACTTATTTTCAAATAATTCAATCATGCCTATTAGAAAGTGATTGATGTTTATAAGCAATCTTTAATCTACAGATTTTGACATGAATAAAATCTAAATCACACTACTTACTTGGCTATTTCTTTTGTAGTCCTTTATTTTTTTGCCTAGGATTTTCTTCTTTGCTTCTATTTTATACCACCTTCTACTTCCTATCTCCTCCTCCCCTCAAAGATAGGTGCAACACTCTTTTAAATAAAGTTTTCTTTTTTTCTTTAATCTTTCTATTTCATTCTTTATGTGTTTTTATTTTATTTACTCTAAAGAATTATTTCTTACTCTTTTTTTAAATCATGATTTATTTCCTTTAGTATTTTATTTATTTATTTGTTTTATCTTTATTTATTAAATCATAAGAATTAATTAAAACTTTCCTAAAAATCTAAATCTTTCATCTTTTCCATTTTATGGAAATTTTTAGATTTACAAAGCTTTATTTCCTTTTTCTCAAATTTACCATTATCAGTATATTTATTAATTATCATTTTAAATTTTCATTATAGATTAATTATGTGAATTAATCCAATAAGGCAAATCTCAAACATTTCTAGTCGCATGCAATACAATTATAAAAACCAAAGAAATAAACACTCCAAAGTAATTAATAAACATACCATAAGCAATTAAATACATTTCTACCATGACTAACTATTGTGTGTGTATAAGGTTTCACTATCTCTCTATAGACCTTCAACATCTCCATCTATAGCATCCTCTCTAATGATGCTCTCCCTCTGGGACACTCAAGGGAAGAATTATCCTACATCCGCCTTGTTGTCTCCCAAAAATAATAGTCATTTTTAGAACAACAAATGAATTATTTTGGTTCTACAAACCAAAATAATATCTTCCATTTTCAAAATTTGTCTTAAATATTCAGATTTCTCATTTTTAGAGCTTCTCAAAAAATCTACGAACTCTGCAGGATTAAATCTATAGACTCTACAGGATTGAATCTACAAACTTTGTAGGCTTGAATTTACGGACTCAACAGGAAGAAGAATCTATGGACTCAATAGGAAGAAAAATCTATAGACTGTGCAGGAAAAGGAAAATCTACGGACTCTATAGGTTCAACAACAGGGGCTCAGCACGCTTCATTGAACCATTAGACTAGTTCAATAGATCAGTTCAATGGATTGGTTCAACCGATTGGTTCAACTATTGGTTCAAAGGCAAGTTCAACATCTTGGTTTAATGCTTAGTTCATTGGCTTGTTTTATTCATTGAACCATTGGCTTGAACCGTTTTGGTTCAAAAGAACTTGGCACGCTTCATTGAACCATTGAACCGGTTCAACTAATGGTTCATCGTCCAAGTTCAAAGGGTTGGTTCAATGCAAAAGAAGACTTTCCAAAGGACAAGTGACCTTGCGAAGGGCACTTAATCAAGAAAAGCACCTTTCTGGAGGATCATTTTTCTAAGAAGCTGAAAGGTAATTCTTTCAGATTTGTCTAAGGCATTTTAAATTTTTTTGATTAAAGACTTAATTCTTTTAGATTATTGTCTGAAGAAATTCCTTTGGACAAAAAGTTTGAAAGAATTCCAAATGGCCAAGGACCTCGAAGAAATTTTCAAAGACTTGTTCGGCGGAACAAATTTTCGTGGACATTTTGTCCGCGGGAATTTACAACAGGGAGCTTTCAAGTCAAACACCCAAGAATTTTCATTGGGGATTTGTCCACATAAATAAAGCTCAAGGAAACATTTGTCTGCGGGGACTACTAAAACAAAAGCCCAGGGAAATATTTGTCTGTAGGGATTACTAAAGCTAAAAGGGCTGCCGAAGGACCCCGAAGGGCAAGCGCCCTTGCGGGGGACTCTCGGCGGCCAAAATAAAGGGCTCGACAAGGATCATTATTCAAGGCCCAAATGGGTATGTCCAATTTATAAAAGTACTAAGCAGAAAGCCAAAAGCCAAAAGAAGACCAAGAGGTGATGCCCACAAAGACGTCAAATTTAGCATGGCCGACTAGCCGTTGGAAGCATATTGACAGGCATGTAAACATCAATTTTAAAGATAGTAAAATAGCCTTTGATTTATAAACCCAAATACATTTCTAGAATTCAAGACAAAAACTAGTTGAAAGCAAGGAAAGGTAGAACAATGGATGGATACAGGGCTCAATTCAATTAATCTGGAAAGGAGGAATGATGAAGACAAGATCAAACCAATAGCTAGACATTGAAAGTTGTAATCTTTCAATTGCATAGCTTATTCATCTACATTGAAAAGATCAAATGGGTAAAAGATCCCAAAGTTCTAGCTTGTCTTCCTAACATTTCCCAACGCATCATGATGTATTACTGTTCCTGAGTCCTTTTTGAAATGGCTATATAAGGGACTTTCTTTCATTGTAAAAGTATCTTCTTTTTGACAATCTGAACGAAACTCTACCAAAATTGAGAAGCATCATTGAGACTTTGTGCTCAGTCTGTTGATCATATTCTGTTAATGAAAACAAGGGACTTTTTTAGACTTTGTGCTGTGATATCTTTTTTGTTTCATTAATTTAATAAGCAAGATTAGTAAATTAGTCAGGAAGGTGTTCTGAAGAATCAACTGTGGAGAGACTTTGTGCTTCCATAAGTTGCCTTCAGTGTGTTTTCATTATATTGTTGTGTAAATGACTTTGAGATTTCATTACCCTTCGTATATCACTCTTGAGTATTTTAGGTGTAGACTTTGTGCTGTGTCTTGATTTGCTAGTTACCATACTTTCAGTCATATTCTCCTTTTATTTCTAGGAGTATTCTTGTGGCTGGTTGAATAGTTCTTCTAAAATAAAAGGAGTGTTGTCTATCATTCTCTTGAGTTTTTCTTTTGTTTTATATACAACATCTCTGAAGAAAGAGAGATGGATGCATGGTCTTACCCTTGAGTATTATTTTTCATTTATACATATACATAACATATTCATAGGGAACCTCCCCTTGATGAGAGGAGAGAGCAATCTCCTTTTGATGTGATAAACTTACACATTAGGATGACTAATCTTCTTGCTTTGGCTGATAAGACCTATTTTGTTTACCAGTATCTTGATAGACAAAATATTCAACCAATAGTTTTTGGTGACTCCGCTGGGGATATACCCATTATCCATTTATAGTCTATCCATTTCATTCACCTCCACACCACAGGAAAAGAATGCACAGTTTGAATCCTCAAGCTTTAACTGAAGCAAAGTCAAATCTTTTTCATTTTTGTTTTACAATCTGGTAGATTCAAGATATACACAAAGCCAAAGGGCTAAAGGTGTCATTGATCCTGTGTTAGAGATGGTACAACAAAGTGATTTTGATCTATTTCCTTCACCATCTCATCTCCAACAAACCAAGAGCTTCCCTCCTACTAAAGCTAGATCTCCATTACCAGACGAAGTATCTACTTCTACTGTTGATAAAGCTATACCTATAATTACCCCATTGAGATTTGTTATCCTTCCTTTTCAGTATCTTATAATGGTAGTTCAAGGCCCCTAGGGTAATGCTTTTGGTCTTTGCAATCTTAATCCTCCTCTACATGAGCTTCGACATAGTTCTAAAAAGAATTTTCCTAAATTCTATGGTGATGGGAAAGTTCATCCTGATGAACACATTGAAGCATTCAGTATAGCTTGTGGAGTAATTAGAGTAGAGTTTGAAGATGTAGCTGTCAAGATTTTTGTTGAAACATTACAATGTCCTACTACAGATTGGTTTTACCACTTACAGGCTCGATCTATGACTGATTGGAATACTTTGAAAGCTAAGTTTGAAGCTAGATTCAAACTTGCAAAAGATGCACATACACTTCTGGCTCAACTTACACAAATGAAAAAAGAGCCACATGAGCCTATGAGAGACTTCATAGCTAAATTTGACAAATTGAAAAATAGAATTCCTATGATTTCCAGACCTACAGCTGAGAATCTCAAATGCTTTTTCATTAATTCTTAGCTACCTGAAGTTAGTTTCCTCTTGAGACGTGTTGGCCAAATAGATCTCAATGTAGCTCAACTTTTGGCCACTAAAGTAAAAGATGATCTCATCTTAGCAGGAAAATAAGAAGAGATCCCAATAGAAATAGAGCTTCATCATCTTTCGAATTTGCATCTATAAGCACCACAGATCCAATGGTGCAAACATTAGCAAATGAGCTCCTTGCCCTCAAAAAGCAAATGGCTCATGGAATGTCTTCTGCTCCTACATACAAAAGAACATTCCCAAATCAGTTATATTAAGGCAATGATGCCAAAAACCAAGGACAAAAAAATCTTCCTCCTCCACAAGGGAAACTTGCCCTAGAAGCTCCTCCAACTAATTCAACAATGGGATATCTTAAGACAAAATCAGAATTTTCTTATCAGCCTAAATTAAATCAAGAAAATGATGTTGATATCATTGAAGACAATCAAGAAGAATCAATTGGTGACTCCCACATTGATTTCTTGAATTATCAGGATGAACCCAAAAGCAAAGGAGAAGCTTCAAATGGATCATATGCAGTGTTTACTAGGTCTAAGAATCAATCAACCCAATAAGATGATAAAGAAATGATAGAAGAACAACCATAGCCAGTAGTCATAATTGTCAAGCATGGAATAGCTTTGCCCTTTCAACCAAAATATTTGGTAATCACTCAAAAGGTAAATACATCTATTGTACCTTCCCCTTCTACTTCTAATTCGCAAACTAGCCCACCTCCCATCCCTTTGAAAACTCAAAAAGCTGAAGTACCTTTCTCTATACCTAGCTCGATTCAGCCATTTGATATAATTGACAATGTTAGAAAAACAAAAATATAGATGTATGAATTTGAGTACTTGTAGTCCAATCTAGATCAACTGAACAAGCTGGTCCAATATGTTAAAAATTAGACCATCCCTGCAAGAAAAAAGGCCAAAAAAGTAACTTTTGATTCTTCAATGAATATGCCTATTCCAAATAACTTGATTATTACTCCTCCAGCTACTTCTAGAAAAATAGAACCCTTCTATGTTTCTTTTTTAATCAATGGCCACAAGCTGAGTAACTGTATAATAGACTCAGGCACATCTGACAATGTCATGCCTTCCAAAGTCACTGAGTCCCTTGGTCTCACATTGACCAAGATGTTTGGGAAATGTTTCTCCATGGAGAATAAGCAAGTGGCATTACTGGGGCAAATCAAAGATGTTCAATTTGCACTAATAGCCTTTCCAGACAAGAGGATTAAAATGACTATATTAGTGGCTGACATCCCAGCATCTTATGGCATTTTACTTGGACGTAATTTTTGTAAAGATGTGGGAAGAGAACTGAACATGGATCTATCTAAGGCAAGGATCCCTATCCAAGGCATGATGAAAAGATTACTTCTTAAAAAGGAAGCAAGAAATGTAGTCACCAAGATGTCAACTCCTGAAGCTCAAATCCTTTTTGAATCTATAGGTATAGGTAATTACTTTTTATATACAGATCATGAAGAAAGACCTTCCATCTCTGATGAAGGAAAGTCTAAAATAAAGCCAGTGTTTGATGAGATTTGGACTCTAGAATTTGATGGTAGTTGTTCCTCTTCTAGTTTTGGAGCCAGAATTGTTTTGATATCTCCTCAAGGAGATATGTTCCCTTCATCATATAAGTTACAGTTTAGCAACACAAATAATACAACTGAATATGAATCGCTGTTGCTGGGCATTAAGGTTGCTCAAGAAAGAGGCATCAAGTGTCTTCATGCTAAAGGGGATGTCAAATTAGTGGTCTACCAAGTGAGAAATTCATATCAAACCAAGAATGAAAGGTTGTGCCATTACCATAATCTTGTTTGGGATCAAATTGAAAGCATTAAAGCTTTCAACATTTCTTCCATTCCAAGAAAATCCAATGATAGAGCTGATGCACTCGCTATTTCAAGGACTCTTTTAGTTCCTCATTCTAATTTTAAAGAAGATAAATATACCATTGAGCTGGTCTATAGGCTGAGTGTTCCTAAAAATGTTGATCATTGGCAAATTTTCAATGATGATCAGCAGATCATTGCCTTCTTGGAAAGAAAAGACAATTTTGAACAACTATATTTTGAAGGTAGTGAATCTCAAAAGTCTGAATTAATTTCTAAATCCAGTTCAGATGTCAATGAACAGTTCTTACAGCCAAAAGGAAATAAAATTCCTAAAGGCTTGGTTTCTCTTGAAAAGTTGTTTGACAAGCATGATAGGTTCATTGAGCAACAACAGACAGATCTAAATTTCTCTCAGGGATTTGACCAAGTGAATCTAACCAATAAAGAAAATCCAAAAATGATCAACATTGGTAAGTACTGTACACCTGAAGAAAAATTCAAATTTATTTCTTTGCTCTGTCAATACATTGATGTATTGGCATATTCATATGAAGATCTAAAGTCTCTCAGTCTTGATGAAATCTATCATCATATTCCTCTCAAGGTTGATTCAATGCCTTACAAGCAGAAATCTAGACAATACAATCCAAAAATTTTAGGTAAAATTATGTCTGAGATTCAAAAAATATTAAATGCTAGAATTATTTTTCCAATCCATCATTCTACATGGATTGCAAATATAGTTCCTATAAGGAAGAAAAATGGTAAAATCCACATTTGTGTAGATTTCCAGAATCTGAACCAGTCATCTCTAAAAGACAATTACCCTTTACCAATCATGGATCAAGTGCTTCAAACAGTAACAGGATTAGAAATGTTATCAATGCTGGATGGTTTTTCAAGCTATAACCAAGTTGAAGTTGCTAAACCTGATCAACACAAGACTGCATTCATCATGCCTTGGGGTACTTTTGCATATAAAAGAATGCTTTTTGGATTAATAAATGCTGGTGCTACCTTTCAGAGAGCTATGGATATGGGATGAAATTGATAAATTTATAGTTGTATATCTTGATGATTTAACTGTCTTTTCAAAGCATTGATCTGATCATATATGCCACTTGCAACAAGTGTTGGAGCACTGCCGAAAAAATTGTATTTCTTTGAATCTTAAAAAGTCTATTTTTAGAGTGACAAAAGGAAAACTCCTTGGACACATTGTGTCCAAAGAAGGCATAAAGATTGACTCAGACAGAGTCAAGTCTATTCAAGAGCTGAATTTGCCTACGAGTAAGAATGTTGTTCACTCTTTCTTTAGAAAAGTGAATTTCTTATAGAGATTCAGCCCCAAATTTGCTGAGAAGACAAGACAAATTGTAAACATGATGAAAGGAAAGACTACCTTTAGCTGGACCAAAGAAGGTAAAGCAACATTTCAAGATATCAAAGTCGCTATTGCTCATGCCCCTACCTTGGTTTGCCCAGATTACCATAGAGATTTCACTATATACAGCTATGCATTTGAGCATACTCTTTCAGCTATTCTTGTCCAACAAGATAAAGAAGGTATGGAATCTCCCATCTCTTTCATGAGTTACCCTCTAAAAATTCATGAATTAAAGTATTCAGATTTAGAGAAGCACACCTATGCCTTAGTAAAAGCAGTCAAACACTTTTGCTTCTATATTTTGAATTCACATACTACTGCCTTAGTTCTTGATAGTACAGTCAAGTCTATTTTAACTCAGCAAGAGTTTGGCACAAAGAGAGGTAATTGGATTGTAAATATCCAAGAATTTGATTTGGATATCAAGCCAACAAAGCTAGTCAGAGGTAAAGGTCTTTGTCAATTAATGGCTAATAATAAGCCAAAAGATACACAACTTGAAGAAGCTGAAGTAGACAATATGCCAATAGTCCTTTTTGTTTCTACTACCAATGAATGGTATTGAGATATTGCCTATTTTCTAACTTATGGATAATTTCTTGCTCATTTGTCTTACAAAGAGAGGAGAACCATCAGATTGAAAGCTGCCAATTTTGTCCTTTGGGATAACAGCCTATACAAAAGAAACATAGATGGAGTTTTTCTTCGCTATGTAGATAAAGAACAACAGACCCATCTCTTGAAAATTTTCCATAATCTAGCATGTGGAGGACTTTTTTTGCTCCTATGACTACTCACAAAATTTTGAGATCCAGGTATTATTGGCTGACTCTTTTCTAAGATGCACATAAATGGGTAAGGAAATGTGAACTTTGCTAGCAATTTGTTGGAAGACCCAAGTTGGTTGCCTTACCTCTCAAGCCAATAATCATAGAGGAACCTTTCCAGCAGTGGGGAATCAATTTTATTGGGACAATAAATCCATCTTCAAGTGCTAGACATGATTATGTTCTTACAACGATTGATTATTTCACCAAGTGGGTAGAAGCAATCCTGACAAAGCATGATAGTTCAGAAGTTGTATGCAACTTCCTGAAAGAGAATATCATTTCTAGATTTGGAGTCCCACTCAAAATTATTACTAATAATGCAGCTTGTTTCACCTCTCAAGAAATCATGCAATTTTATTTTTATTATGGAATTATGCTCTCTCATTCTTCTGATTATTTTCCACAAGGGAATGGACAAGCTGAGTCTAGCAATAAAAATTTGGTAACTATTATCAAGAAACTTGCAGATGATAATCAAAGGATATGGCAAAAATCATTGGTAAACGCTCTATGGGCTAATAGGATCATGCCAAAAAGGGCAATTGGTATGTCTCCTTTTCAACTTCTCTATGGTATTAATGCTGAGATACCGATCACTTTAGAGTTACCAGCCTTGAAATTGCTGAAGGCTATTGAAGATCAAACATATGAGATTTCTCTTGACAAAAGAATCATGTGCCTAACTCAGCTGGAAGAACAAAGAACCATGGTGGTGGACAGAATTGTTGTTCATCAAAATCTGATAAAGAAACTTTTTGATCAAAAAGCCAGAAATCATGATTTCTAGATTGGGGATAAAGTTCTGCTATGGGACAAAAGAAGAGAGCCAAAAGGAATACATGGAAATTTTGAATCCCTTTGGAGAGGCTTATTCATAATTCATCAGCACATGGATGAAAACAAATTTTTGTTAAAATACTAAGATGGCACACTCTTTTCTCTACCCCATAATGGGTAGCATCTGAAACACTTCAATTCTTGAAGTATCAGATCACTGCCTCTGTATATATGTATATTTGTACAATTTTAAATTCTATTTTGTTTTGCTTGTTTTCATTTTTGATGTCTTTCATTTCTAGAAAGCATGACTCTAAAGCCCAATGGTACACTTGAAGACACTGGAGTTTCTGAATTCTACTCCTTCCAATTCATTTTGCAATTGACAGAAGTTCCCCAACTGGAGCCAGCTATTATCTCCCAAAAATAACAGTCATTTTGGAACAACATTTGAATTATTTTGGTTCTACAAACCAGAATAATATCTTCCATTTTTAAAATTTGTCTTAGATATTCAAATTTCTCATTTTTAGAGCTTCTCAGAAAATCTACAGACTCTATAGGGTTAAATCTACAGACTCTATAGGCTTGAATCTATGGACTCTGCAGGCTTGAATCTATAAACTTAGTAGGAAGAAGAATCTATAGACTCGGCAGGAAGAAAAATCTATGGACTGTGTAGGAAAAGAAAAATCTACGGACTCTGTAGGTTCAACAACAAGGGCTCAACGCGCTTCATTGAACCATTAAACTAGTTCAATAGATCGGTTCAATGAATTGTTTCAACCAATTGGTTCAATTGTTGGTTCAAAGGCAAGTTTAACATCTTAGTTCAATGCTTAGTTCATTATCTTGTTTTATTCATTGAACCATTGGCTTGAACCATTTTGGTTCAAAAGAACTTGGCATGCTTCATTGAACTGTTGAACTGGTTCAACTAATGGTTCATCGTCCAAGTTTAAAGGGTTGGTTCAATGTAAAAGAAGACTTTCCAAAGGACAATTGCCCTTGTGGAGGGCACTTAATCAAGAAAAGCACCTTTCTGGAGGATCATTTTTCTAAGAAGTTGAAAGGTAATTCTTTCAGATTTGTCTAAGGCATTTTAATTTTTTTTGATTAAAGACTTGATTCTTTCAGATTTTTGTTCATGGCCAAGGACCCTGAAGAAATTTTCAAATACTTGTTAGGTGGAACAAATTTCCACAGACATTTTATCCACAGGAATTTTACCCAGACATTTTATCCATGGGAATTTTACCTAGACATTTTGTCCACGAGAATTTTTCATGGGGGGCTTTCAAGTCAAACATCTAGGAATTTTCCCCAGGGATTTGTCCATAGAAATGAAGCTCAGGGAAAAATTTGTCTACAGGGACTGCTAAAACAAAAGCCTAGGGAAATATTTGTTTGCAGGGATTACTAAAGCTAAAAGGGCTACCGAAGGACCCCGAAGGGCAAGTGCCCTTGTGGGGGACTCTTGATGGCCAAAATAAAGGGCTCGACAAGGATCATTGTTCAAGGTCCAAATGGGTATGTCCAATTCAAAAAAGTACTAAGCAGAAAGCCAAAAGCTGAAAAAAGACCAAGAGGTGATGCCCACAAAGACATCAAATTTAGCATAGCCGACTAGCCATTGGAAGCATATTGACAGGCATGTAAACATCAATTTTAAAGACAGTAAAATAGCCTTTGATTTATAGACCCAAATGTATTTCCAAAATTCAAGACAAAAACTAGTTAAAAGTGAGGAAAGGTAGAACAATGGATGGATACAGGGCTCAATTCAATTAATCTGGAAAGGAGGAACGATGAAGACAAGATCAGACCGATAGCTAGACATTAAAAGTTGTAATCTTTTAATTGCATAGCTTGTTCATCTACATTGAAAATATCAAATGGGTAAAAGATCCCAAAGTTCCAGCTTGTCTTCCTAACATTTCCCAACGCATCATGATGTATTAGTGTTCCCGATTCCTTTTTGAAATGGCTATATAAGGGACTTTCTTTCATTGTAAAAGTATCTTTTTTTTGACAATCTAAATGAAACTCTGCTGAAATTGAGAAGCATCATTGAGACTTTGTGCTTAGTCTGTTGATCATATTCTATGAATGAAAACAAGGGACTTTTTTAGACTTTGTGCTGTGATATCTTTTCTATTTCATTAATTTAATAACCAAGATTAGTAAATTAGTCAGGAAGGTGTCCTGAAGAATCAATTGTGGAGAGACTTTGTGCTTCCATAAGCTACCTTCAGTGTGTTTTCATTATATTGCTGTGTAAAGGACTTTGAGAAGACTTTGAGCTTTCATTGCCCTTCGTATATCACTCTTGAGTATTTTAGGTGTAGACTTTGTGATGTGTCTTGATTTGCTGGTTACCATACTTTCAGTCATATTCTACTTTTATTTCTAGGAGTATTCTTGTGGCTGGTTGAATAGTTCTTCTGAAAGAAGAGGATTTTTGTCTGTCATTCTCTTGAGTTTTTCCTTTATTTTGTATACATCATCTCTGAAGAAAGAAAGATGGATGTCTGGTCCTACCCCTAAGTATTATTTTTTGTTTATACATATACATAGCATATTCATAGGGAACCTCCCCTTGATGAGAGGAGAGAGCAGTCTCCTTCTGATGTGATAAACTTACACATTAGGATGACTAATCTTCTTGCTTTGGCTGATAAGACCTATTTTGTTTACCACTACACTGATAGACAAAATATTCAACCAACATGCCTCATAACATGAAAGTCTATATATTTTTTAACATGATAAACATAATAAATAATCTAACT